>JAWNZC010000072.1:3770000-3822500 GCA_035771165.1 Paragorgia papillata
ATATATACAGCAATCGCCGGTGATAACTGCTTGTGGGGCACATTACCAGAAATTTGGGACAAGATGGCGTCGCGCGGGCGCATATAGGCCATTAAACATGACGGCCAAATCGTATAAGGAATAATACAGTAAAATCGTAAATTTTAAAATTTATCCTACTAGGGACATAGACTTCTCGGTTGCGGAGCTCGATTCCTGTTAAGAGTTAAGTAAGGAAACGTTATAACAAAAAATGTTCGCTTACCGAAATACACAGCCGGTTCCCAACATCTATTTATTTACGCTGCTTATTTGACTCATTCTGTTATGTTAGCCATAGTAATCCTGCTAAACATGCGATACAAATCTGCCAAATACACCACTTTCCTTGCGAACGATGCAAAGTGCGGAGCTTACTATGTATTTAGCAATGTTCGAACTGCTAATATAACTCGTAAATATCTCCGTATCTAACAACATTGCGGTTCCCAAAGCCTTTAAACTTTCTTGGTTTTACAGTGTGTTTGAGCAATACACCAAATCGTAGTTTTATTTAGGCCCACATGCAAATTAGTTTGCTTTTCAATTTGGGCCCCTATGCAAATTACATCGTGTCTATTAAAGCATAACGGGAAGATAACATAGGCTGGGACTATTTTTTAATGTTTTGAATTCATTATTTTTAGACACTACGTTTAGGATTATTGTCAAGGATCATTGAGAAGCAAATTTTATCCTTATAGAATACTTAAGCATTAAAAGGTTTCTGAAATCAGAAATGTTATGTTTACTGCGGCTGCTTCAGCCTCATGTTATAAACGAACTACGTTTTATCCCGACTCAGATTGTATGCACAGTCGAAACTCCGATTTCGTCTATCAGCAGGAGGCCGTTATGTCTAAACGTGGAGTGGAGCTGCGAGAAGGACAAACGACGAAGCCACGGAGGTCTCTTCTCTTTCGAGCAGCCTGCAGCCATGTTTGTTTACTTTGAAAGCAGAGGCGATCTTTGTTCTTAGCAGGCGTTTACATTTTCGCAAAATATTTACTGTATATTATTATCATGGGAGTAACCACTGGCTACGAACGTGGCCGCAAAATGTCCCAAATTTCTGGTAATGAGTAAACTGTATATGAATGGTGCGCACATCTAGAGAGCATGAGATGGTATAGGGCCACAGTGTGCAAACTGCCACAAGGGTAGTGAGCGTTGCATTAGCGACAACGGACACCTACACCAACAACGAGCTCTCAACAACACGCAAGTGCCTTCACACAGCGTAAAATAGCGTGCTGCGTAGGCAGTGTTGAAACAACAATCGAAATATAGTAAGGTTAGATATACAGTATTGCCGAAACAGAGAACGTGCATGGTAGTCTAACATTTCGAGTTTGAATTATTAATGAGTTTTAGAAATATTTAACAATTATTCTCCGAAGGCGAAGTGAATATCGGCGATTAAGTATAGGATAAATACCGAGAACGGAGGCTTTAAGCCAGATATATTGTGATAAAGTGCTGACTCAACCAACAGTTTTTGATGATTTTCATTGGTTTGCCTTCCTCTCATAAACTACGTGAAGCGAAAAGCAAACCCTTGCTTAGCCTGGTTCCCTGGCCCAATTTCAAAAGAAATAAGGGCCAGGTAACCACTAATCTCATTCTCGCGTCATCAGGGCTAAATCCACTTATGACGATTGCAGTTTTACTCATAGCCACTAAAAACCCGCGAAATTTCAACCAATGGGAAAGCAGAAGTCTTTAGTGGTTACCTGGCCCATATTCTTTGATTGGGCCAGGGTACCAGGCTAACCCTTGCTCTCCTTCTCGTATATGGGCGCTACCGGCGATACCATACGAGATCACGGTGGTCAGATTTGCGTTGATTTTCTCCCACATGGGATTGATGAGGTGTCGTATTTCGAGAGGCCGATTTCTGTAATGGCTGCCATAGCAAACGTTACGCAAGAGTGCGCTTCATTTAAATAAATTATGCACACATTGTCAGACTTAGTCCCCCATAAATAAGTGGATCTACCCTTCCTCTCTACGAAAATCAGGAGGGTAGTACCCCCACGGGCCATATTTTGCGTCTAACGAGGTTTTGTTTACCCCTACTTTTTAGGCAAAGTGGGGTTTACACGAGCTCTGTGTGTGCTCCAATGGTTTGTTCGTGGCATTTTTTAGTACACTGTAGCATAAACTTTATTTTAAATTCTGAACTTGTGCCTTTACTTTTATTCTGTTCGCGTTCGAACACGAAATATGCCTCAGTGTACCCTTCCTGGGGATGAATTTGTTTTTTGCAACGTCATGCTTTTGTTAAACAAAAACGTGAAGAATTCAAAATAAAGTTTAGGTATATGGCCTCAATCAGAGGAGTCGAAAGCAACCAGCAATTGTAAGTATTCGCCGTTTAAACCCATGTTTTGATTCTCACTTTTGATCTTGTCCGCCATCTTGAATCGCCTTCTTGGCCAAGCCACTATTCTCAATATTCCCTTTGAAATTTCGTATCCTTAGACAGGAAAAATTGTGTATAAAAAGTCGGTACACAAGAAAGAAAATAAACACTCAGGAAGATATGACACAGCGAGAAAATTTCATGCATTTTGGGACACGACTTCACGAGTTCAAGTCAGAAATACTTTGAAGAAGAAGTCTGGTGAATTTGCTGAAGTACTCAAGAGCAATTATGAGGAGAAGAGCGCTAAGTTTGCCGATTTTGAGAGTCGTGAGGAAGAAATTAATCAAAGGGAAACTGAAGCTGGTAAGAAACAGCGCTAAAAGAGTAACAGGTCCTAAAATTGTTAAATATTCTTGCCAAAAGTTTACATACATATACAGCATGTCAAATATTGTATTCTTAAGCAGTAGTTCTTTGCCAAATCATACCCCAATTGACTTGACTTTGATAAAGATTATGTCTTGATCAAATTACCTTAGACATACAGAATATTGGGGGAGCATGGGTGGTGTGTGCTGTTAGGGCGCTGCTTCTCACCAATAGTTAAGCTCGGTTAGACGGGGTTAGTACTTGGCTGGGTGACTGTCTTGGAATTACCCTGTTCTCGAGCTTGGACCTTGTGAATAGAGTTTAGTTGGTCTCTCCCGTGCTTCGAAGGTTTTTCACCGGGTTCTCCAGTTTTCCTCCCTCTGTAAAATCAACACCATCTGGGATAGGAGTGGCACCCACCCCCTGGTAGTAGCCAAAGAAAGAGCAGCCTTCTGGCTACCTCCAACTAACAGTCGACCAATAGAGATAGATAGACAGACTACAGCTTACATTAACTTTTTTTTTTGCAATGAGAGGCTTATGTACACATACTCCCTTTATACTAGATAACCTTTTTTCTTTCATCTTTTTTCATGTGGTCCTTCTGTGTTTCAAGCAAGTTGACGTTTCGAGCAATGGTCTTCTTACCAGCAAGGGAATAATTGAAAATATCTACCTTATCCATACACTTTGCCTTAGCTGGGCAGTAATTTGTGAAAATGTTTCGCACAAGACAATAGAATTTAAGCAATTTTGGGAACTTGTTCATATTTTATTAACAATCCTGCAATGTCTGGCATAGGGCTTGATACCACGCCATTAACTACTGTACCCGCACTAGTGTGCCTAACAAGGACACAGTACTGTAAACTACGACCTTTGGAGGGTGTAGCTCCGTCGGAGAGGGTTTGCCCTAAGAGCTGAAGAACAGTATACAGGAACAGGCGATCCACCAAGACGGGAGCGGTCTTATAGGTAGAGCAGCTCCGGGCAAGCCTAAACTCCCAACTAACTTGTAGCAATGTTGCCGAGAATTACCCTCTCCAACGACACCCTCCAGCTATGCTGGAGAAGGGATTCGAGGCACGAACCCTGCCCAATGGCGTTTCTACAACCCAAAAACCTCGTGGTGAAACTGCAACACATGGAGAACTGCGAATGTAACGACGAGAAGCACTGTTGGAGCAAGCGAGTCCAGGAAGCCCGCTACAGCATGGGTCAGATACATCTGGCGGGGGGGGGGGGGGGGCAACAAGACGTGGCACGTGCCAAGAGCTCATTGAACACTTAGAACAAATACAAGCAGCCAGAATGGCAAAGCATGCAAGCACTAGCAATCGTAACCTAAAAGCCACCCGCACAGGCATGGTAACTAAACCTACACCCCGGTAGAGTGACCCCGGTAACCCACCACCCGGTACGTGCCTCAGCAGTAGAGTGCAATCTAAGAGACGACCAGCGGCAAACAGCAGATGCAGAAGCTATTGACCCCCTAAGCGCATCAGCATGGCAAGCGTAAGACCCATCATACACAGCGGCAGGTGGACACAACAATGCAGCACGACCACAGATGTGACACATCAAGCCACAGCTAGCAAAATGTGGAAGAAACTCTTAAGCTAAACACGGCACGCGCCGCAATTAAGGTAACCTAAGACATGTCTCGCGCAGCGGCTCTAGGAACCACAGGTTCGTCACCTGCAGAACTACAGTAACCGAAGACAAGTGAGCGGAGCAACTATTGTAAAGACAGACACGGCGGGTGTGGTAGTAGTACCACAACCAATGTCAAAGACCGCTGTGGTGGTAACCTAAGGTACGCACAGCAGCAAGTGTGACTTCAGAAAACAAAACAGCAGCAAAGGACCCAGTGGTGGTGGGGTAAGTGAACCCACCTAAAACAGCAAGTGCAGCGGGATAACCTAAGACACATCAGGTGCAGCAGCAAAACATACTATCTGGAACCACCGGGAACGGTGGCAGGCAGGGACTGAGAGAGCCTGGCGAGGCGCAAGACTTGGCAACCAGAAACAGGGGGGGGGGCAATGGAAGCACCAGAAACACATCCGGTGTGGCAGCCAATTAACCCACAAGACATAACCCACAAGACATAACCGTGTATGATCTCTGATCTGGCCATGAAGAAAGGCTGGTAGTAAACCCCGCAGCAGTACAGCATATAGATGAAAACCAATTAAGACCCGCATAAAACCATACCCTGTAGGAACCATGCAACAGTTAGCAGGCTGAAAGACGAAATGGGTGAACCCAGTGTGTAATTCCCACTGTGGGAAAGGGACTAGCATGGCCCAACATCTCAACTCGCAGCCCAAGAGTGAGGGAAGGCCTACAATACGTGCGGGCTCATAATGCGGATTGGCCCAGAACAGGGGAGAATTAGCAACTTCCCAGCATGACACCCAGACCCAGGACGCTTAGCCCACAAAAGCAGATAAGAGACAACAAAGCGCATACCTGTAACAGACACAATAGCACAATCCTAGCACACAAGGCCGAAGCCACAAGCAAGCAATCCCCCAAGGCAAATAGACAAAAAGCGCCTGAAAGGCTCAAAAACAGCCTGAAAACAAGGCCATAACCAGGCCTTCTTGCAGAAAGCGCTAGCGTCTCAACCACTAAAGTAGGCTGGCAAACTGGCACCCTACAACATCAAGTCGAGCAGCAAAACGAGCCAGAAACAGAGCTGCCCTAATGTGTGAAGAGCAAACAATACAGAGTTTAATATAAAATGTAACACAAAAAGACCGCGGTGTTGAGGAGATTAACATTGAAATAAGCAACCAGTGAAATAAGCAACGTCGACGAAAAAAAACAAATGCACTTGGACGTCTGGTATTACGTGGTTATGATCCCTGTCACACCCATAAGGTGGCCACTTGGCAGCATTGTTTAGGAACAAAGGACAGATATTCCAGTGGGATTTGCAGTCGGACGATATCAAGCCCATAAAACAAAACAAAACATAACAGATAATTAGCAAAACAAATTTTTGCACATAACATCACCGAGCCATAATTTCTTTGTTGCTGTGAGCTACAGCAGTAAACCGCACAAAAGACAGCACAGAAAATATGGCCTTATGTAAGCCAACTGTATTAACTAATAAGAACACATATACTTGACAAGTTAGACACGGTATCGAAAAGACAACTTAATAGAGCATGCAGAGTAAAATATAACGCTAAGGAAGCCCTATAAAGGATTTACCAAATAGTAGTACAGCAAATTGTCAGCGAAGAAGAACTACCCCCAGTGCGGACGGCAGAATAGAACAGGCCAGGCAATATTTAGATAAAATCGAACGACTCGACTCACCTGGTAATTTATCCCAAATTAGGGCGTCCAACGACTTGACAAAACGTTTGGCCTTTCGAACTTGTACGCCAGAGCGGAACAGTACTGAGATCTGAACAGCTAGCATATGCTACGAGCCGGTGAAACATACAAACGCTTAGCACATAAACACAAGCTGATTGAACTGCGCCGAGAGCCAGAATAAACAATCTCCTTCGATAAGGCTATAGCTCAAACGCAACGAACAAGCTGTTGGGCAACTGCAAACAACACCACGGACCAAGTAGCGGTCTGTGAACAATAAAATTCTCCGGTAATAACTCTGGAGAGAACGAAGAACTAAACAAGCCACGGACACGAAGACAAGCAAGCAAGCGGCAAAACAGCAGCGTATAAAACTTGCAACAAATCGATTAGACGCGACAAAAACTGATAATTTAAGCACAAACGTGGCAAAGAGCCACAGCTAAAAAACGTCTGAAAGCTAAGCTACAGTGTACAAACCATACAACCGGCATAAACCGGTCGGAGTGAAGAGCCAGCTGAGCCAAAGTCTAAGGCAGCAAATCAAGCGACGAAGCACGACCAGCAAAGGGCAAGGAACCCTAGTTTCATGGCAAGCGTTTCCCACTTATCTGCCAACAACGCTGTGGACGGGTAAATAGCTGACGGTAGTCTTAGACAGAACCCGAGAAATTCGAGAAATAGCATATAGACAAGCAGCCTCTTGGTAGCGAAGTGTCACATACGGCAGTCAGTACACGAATGAGCTCTGAGCATCTATGCTCATTAAACTTAGCCAAGGGGCTAGTGGATTTGATACCCCCAAGAAGAACCCCCAAGGGACCTGTGGAACAACAACACATACACATCGCATGATGTTAATTATTTTTATTTCATAAATCCATATATATAATTATATGCTGCATAATAATAAATATATGCTACATGCATATAATATTACTGTATATTTTAAAGGAAGGACACAGTAAATGACACTTCTCAGATCAGATGAAAATATTTTTATTTTAATTTATAATACACATAACACAAGCCATACCAGTGTTTAAAATACATTCATTTGTCCCTATAATATTATCTCTATAATTTAAGTAAACTAATTATACATGTAAGTGACCTTGAAATTCTGAGTATAGGTACTGTAATTTTATAAAACATGTAATATGTGTTTGTTAACTTCATGGCAACAATAGGGACTGTCTGCAATATCAAATAATAAATGTAATCCTCTATATGTGCATTTTCAGTCATGGTGGATACATGATGTGAAGTAATATTTCAAAGCCGACAATGAGGACTGGACCAGATTTCAAGTCCACAAAATTAAGTTCCAGTCTGAGGCGAAGCCTAGGACTTGAACTAATTGCAAGGACTTGAAATCAGTGTGGTCCAGTTCAAATTCGAGGTTTTTACCATTTTTTCTTGTAATATATATATATATATATATATATTTATATTGTAATATTTATATTGTAATATTTATATTGTAATATTTATATATATTGTAATATATATTATATATATTGTATATTCAATGTAACTTTAAGTCATTCTGAAGATGTTACTGGTTAAGTAACGAAACGTCAATAAATATATTTTGTGTTAAATGGTTTCCTTTTGTTGTGGTATTACATTTTAAAATTTTGAGCTGGGCTCTAGTCTTATATTCATTTTGCGATTACGGTTTCCACCAGGTAAATCACTTGCTACAGTATTAACAGGTAATACAAGCACTACAAATACACTGTGGCTAACAATGCAACAATCAATGTAATCCCAGTCAGGGTTGTACAAATTTACAATGACTGGTGAATAATGCTGAGTAAATTTAATGTCGTATTATTGGTGGTATATCATGCAAAGTCATGGCAGATGTTCAGAAAGGAACATACTAGTTGCATAAGGAAAATCTAAAACAGCAATTAGCCACAATAGCCACTTTTAGGTAGGGGTCCACCATTACAAGTTTATTTCCTACTACCTCCTCGAGCAAAAAGTCCCAGGCTAAAAAAGTCCATTCCCTCCATGCAGTATTGCCGTAGTTGGACTTATTTTCGGCGCTTCGAACGACTCTGATCTACTCCCGCTCAACGGAAAATTTCATTTCTGTTACAGAAGTATTCCAAAAACGTTCTCCCCGTTCTGAACACTCCGTAAAACATTTTAAATTTAGTTTTAACTCTCTCCTTGATTGGCGCACTCGTGTTGTCAGCCATGTTGATTCGTATTTATATCTAGACTGCATGACCGAGTTATATACAACGCTGACCAACTGCGCCGGCACTAGTGGGAGAAAATCGCGTTGATCTGACCGTGGATAGTTGTAGCAGGCACCCTATGAATTGGTAAATTATAAATTCATAGGGATTATATATATTATCCCTGGGCTTTATATATATAATCCCTATTAATTTATAATGAGGGATTTATGGGATATAAACCCCTCAAAACAACAAAGAAAACCGACTTGATCGTGTTATAATAACCGAGACGAAGTCGAGGTTATTATTTAACACTTATTGACTGCGACCGAGGGAAACAGTATGTTTTGTGGCCCCGAGACCGCCGTTGTTAGCGGGGGTAACAACGAGCGGTCGAGGGGCCACAAAACATACTGTTTGCCGAAGGTCCCAGTCAATAAGTATTTTATTATACACCAAGTGTCAAAGAAAACAAAAAAAAGAAAGACATCCAATCACTGAAGTAAATATAATGAAACGAACCGTCTCTTCTTCTGGTGTTGGCGTAGAATTGTCGACGAAGCTCGTTGAGTTGTACTTTAGTACGATTTTCAAACTCGGTGGCAAGTCCTTTTTCGATAAAAAATTCCCTTAAGATTTTAACTGCTTGCTTTGTGGCCTTTTTCGTCGATGTTGAGTCTTTATCTTTGAGTAAATTATCTATTTCATTGCTTCCTCGGCTAGCGAACCTTTTTTTGCTCCATAACTTGAGGATTTTATTATTCACCGGTGGATATATTTTTAGATTAAAAATAAGAGACAGCTTATAATTTGGCTCAACTATTAATTAACAATTAGTCACCGAAGTCGAGGTGACTATCGGTGAATATTTACCGAGCCGCGAAGCGGCGAGGTAAATACACCGATAGTCACCGAGACTGAGGTGACTAATTGTTTTAGTATAATTTCAGAGGTTGATAAAAAACCAATCACGTTGAAACAAAAACTTTTAAACAACTGCTTTCATTTTAACAGTGGTGATTCTGTTTATTCACAGACGATGCTAGCAAGCCACAGTCTTTGTCAGTAAATAATTTCAAAAAAAGAGTAAACAACATCCTACTTTGGAATTGAACTTGTACATACATTCAAATATATGCTAAAAATACTTTTATTCTGGTGTTTTGGATCCTGTGTTATGGCTTTTTGGCACTTAATTCATGTTCAATCTTATGTTCTTCACTCATGACGAAGTTTTCGCCACATCGCTACGACCAAAACCTAGCCAAAACATACAAAAAATACGAAGAATTATAGAAAATATACTTCCTTACCTTTATAAAGTTTTGTTTTCACGATATTTGATATGTACAACATCTCAGTGATAAATGTTTTCAGTATTATGCTCTTTTGTTTGTCTCAAAAACTACAGACCCCATTTTGAAAAAAAATAATCAACAGTTCAATGGACCAACAAATTCTAAAATCTCATACTTCAAAATGACAACTCCGAGGGGGAGACTGAAACGAGTAAAGTCAGTGCAGTGTTGAATAAGTACCAGTCTCTTTTCCAAAACTACTTTTGAAGAACAATTTCTTGTGATGCGATAGTCACCGCGCTAGGCGGTGACTATCACCTCAGATTCACCGCTGAGCGGACCAATCAGAAAGCTGGAAAGCCTCTTTTCCACTATGAAATTATACTAATATTGTATATTGTATATACAGAATTTTTTTTTATTTCCAAGCATTGACGTAGTATTGTGCATGTATAAACTGTAAACTGTTATAATTGCAAGTTCACTCAGTTCTCGCAGTGTCAGCGCTATGTTTGTCAGTCTGCATGAGTGTCTCTAGTCAACAATTTCATCAGACTCCATATGTCAGTGTGTAGGCTGTGATGATACTCACAAAATTTGCAAAGCAAAGATCAAATCAAACTCAAAACAAAGCCTCGGTGCTTAGCTTTTCTCAAACTGTACTGTATTAAAATAGACAGTAAATTAAAATAGACAGTAACCAATTGACTGTTTAATAATAACAAGTAACTTGCTTAATGTACAATACTGTATATAATTTACAAATAACTTCCAATTAGTTCAGCGGTTAAATGTGAAAATGAGAGTGAGCTGTGTGGCTTGAGCAATATGTCAGAATTTAAAGGCATGGTGTAAAATAGGCGTTTGATATAGTTTAGTTGATCTGAAAAAGTAATTTCAGTCTGGGCTGGCATAAAGCTAGCCTAAAGTTTCACTGCAGTTAGTGGGCTGAAAATTTGAGCCAGCCTTGGAGCCATGACGGTTTAAATAGGCTGCAGTTTTCTCCATCAAATTTACAATTGCAGCATTACTTTAAAGTGATTGTTTGTAAATTCATGCTGAAATTTTAGTCTATCTAATTTGGTCATTATGCCCCCAAAAGCACTCAGCTTGAAGTATTCAATTTCTTGCAGATCTTTTCAAACGCATCTTACAATCGACATCATATGTTTACAATAATAAGTTGTATATCTTCAGTACATTAATGTGTTTGCAACATACAATTTACATTGTTCAGTCATGTTAGCCAAATACCAGTATCCGCATGTACGCAATTGGGTACCTATTTTTTAAAAAACGCTGTAGGTGATTATCGCGAAAAACTGACGTGAAACTAACAGTTGCGACACTCAACATTTTGAGGTAAGTCCACTTAAACTATGCTATATTCGCTCTACCTTTATAGTATTGAGTACTTTCCGACATTCCCTGAGAGAGAGAGAAAATAATACATGGATGTGCAGAAATATGAAATTTATTTCGAGTGTTGACCAGGATATGAGCGAAGCGAACGAGTGACATATCCTGTTTAACACGAGAAATAAATTTCATATTTCCAAGCATCCATGTATTGTTCTGTTTATTATATAAAAAAATTGTCCTATTGCCTTGCAAAAATTGCATTAAACTATAATGCTGATTCGGCGATAATCGTCACATGTGCGATTATCATAAATAATCGCACATATGAGATTATCACTTTTATTAGTGGCGGAAAAATCAATAAAACACTCTATTTTATATAATAAATATATCCGCAAACCAGTTGAATCGCTATTAATTGTCTGTCACTGCGAATGAAATCTTAATGTTTGAAGTAAAATATGCAAGGATCGAGATGCGCTAGTAATTTTGCCAAAGTTGACCCATGAAATACAGCTTATATTCTGTTTACCTTCGAAAATTTAGTGATGTTTGTCGAAAACGTTCCTATCCCTTTTGCTTGTGATTTTGGTTCATAGCGAAGACATTGAGTCAGTTTACTTGGAAAAATGATTTCCGGTTAATAATTTTGTGTTCAATATAAGTTATAATTGCAGTTGTTTGCTGTACAAGCTGTGTTAGTTAGTAATACTAAAAAAAACTCTGAGCTCTAAGCGAGAATAACGCAAATTCTGAAAGCTAGCCAGACGTTCTAACCATTGGGCCACTAGAGTGGCCACTCAGAGCTCAGAGTTTTTCTGAGTATTACTAACTAGTAGTATAACTAACACAGTTTGTACAGCAAACAACTGACAATTATTACTAACATCAAGCTGCAATTTCTGAAAGCAACTGGATATAAGTTGTTCGTTGTTTCCTCTAAATTATGCCATTTTTGTAAACAGGTGCTAGAAATTGGCCAAATTGCATTCGGCATGAGTCAGTCTACTTCGAAAGCACATATCCCTAGCATAGTACTTCGACAAGCGTTTGAACTTGCTTGATTTCACAGTCCTTATAGTCGTTTACGTTTGCAGGTTGTTTACATATACATACATGCACAATTTAGGCAAATTCTAAAGAACTCAATGACCTGAATAATGAGGAACACAATACAATCAAACGCATTCGAAATTCGAATATTACATAATCATATTATTAGGCGAATATAGCCGCTGACGGAGAGCGGCGGCACAAATGACTTAAATTTCTGGTGATGTTTATACAATACAAAAATTTAAAAGGTTTTTATCGAAACTCTTGCCGGATTTTGGGCATGAAGAAGGAAAAAAGCAAGTCAGCTGACGTCCATGTGTCTGTCCTAGGGCCATCCCTCCCAGGCGATATATCGCTATTGACCACCCGAGATCTCGCTTAGCAGGGCTGGATATTTTCTATGTAAACCCACTCAAGAGGGCTGGCCTTCTTACGATGGCTAGCAAATCGAAGCTCCGTGTACACGATAAAGTTTGCTTTTTGCTAATACTTTTTGGTCAACTTTTTATTTTACAGTTTGCGTAATTGGTTCAAGTGTTTGTTATAAATTCAAATCGTGAAAACATGATTTGGGGCTACGTGGGAAAGCTGTAAAAATCGGTAAACAAGCCAACGCGAGGTGAAATCCAGCCTTCTTACTAGGGCTAGCCATACCAAAAAAGCTCATGTAAACACAAGGTAAATTCCAGCCATCTAACTAGGGCTAGTCCTACCTCTTTCGCAGGCTTTTATTGCATCATGGACAGGTCACACTTTTGAGAGGGCCAGCAACCAGCAAGATCCTGCAAACAAAATGGCGACAGCGAGACTAGGCCCCAGAAGCCACAGTTTTGAAAATGGTTTCCGGCCGCTGTTCGACAACGTACGTTAGAGTACTTTTAACTCTGTGACCCATCAGGAAATTCGGTCTCAACTTTCTTACAGATGACAGTAGATAACCCCCCCCCCCCCCCCCCCCCCCCAATCCACCGTAACAAAGGGATGCCGCCTCATTAATATTCAGCGTGACTCACGCATGACGAACGCATGACGAACGCCTGTGACATGATTGGGCAAGATTGGGATAATTATAGTATACATGAGCTATATAAGCTCGGTGATTTCGTATAGTTGCTACTTTTCCTAAAGTGTTTTACTTGTGGAGTTTACTGTCTGCGATATAGCGTTTTCTTGGGAGATATTTTCGAAGATATTTTTGTCTGATTTTAAGGTAAGATGTTTTGCACTTATTCGTTTTATATTGCCTGACGACGTTCACTATTTGTGTATTTTATCAGAGTTTAATATACGTTTTGTTTCATTGACACCAATGGATCTTATCGATGTAATCAAAGGTTGTACAACCGTCGAAGAAATTGAGGCGCTGGAATGGCTGTTTAATTTAAGTTGCCGCAAGTTGCCGCAGGGCGGCGTTCTCATTAATATTCAGGCGGCGTTCTCATTATTATTCAGGGTCATTAAATTTTCAGCGTGACGCACGGTGTGACGCACGGTGTGATACATGTTGTGACGCAGGAAAGTAATTAGTGGCAACCAAAGGATGCCGCCTCATTAAATATTCAACTTATTATTTATTCATTCTCAGGCTCCTGTGGTACCTCCTAACACTAATCGAATTAGTATTCATTTTATAGCGGCGCATTACGTTATTGGCGCCTAACCCTAGCTGTTACTCAACCCCATGGGTTTCACTACGTCATAACCGACTATTATTTATCCCGTGCGAATACGTCATAACCGATAGCTCTCCGAGCATTTTGGCGCTCGACTTATTTAAGTAATAGTAACCAACTTTTATTTATACACTTTACCCAAACAGTGCGTACGGTAAACGTTTGACAAAATGGATATTATTTTGGAAACGGTCGAATCTGTGGAGATAACTTGGTGAATATTCACAGGGAGATGCAGCCGACGAATTTTGGGCGTATTATTGCCTATTTAGCTTTAGTTCTTAAAGTAAGTGATTCATAGTCCTTCTTTACAAGGAACTAAAGAGAAATTAATAGAGACACTTTATATTTTTTTATCTTAAACCTGGTTTGGAGGAATATACAGAGTTTTGAAAAGCCTAAAGTGTCTGAATTGGCAGAGATAGCGTATATTAATAGTATATCGTGAATATTATATTATATTAGAACCGAAATATTCAAACAGCGTAAGTCGTCCTAGAATCAATGCTAACTAAACCTTCGTTTATAAGCGAGGAAATCGTAGGAAGGTAGAATGAAGAGTCACTTCGAAAAGCCGTAAGAACGATTTTAAGTGTCGAAATATAAACTAAAGGAAAAGCGATTTATTACTTTGAAAGCGTTGCTACGCTTTCTGTTACTAAGTGTGATATTTGCATATTTATCCTCAGCGCACGTGCAGGAGACAAAAGAGAAACTCATTAGGGGTCATTAAGAGGATTAAGCGCTTGTGCAAGTCTAGGCGAGAAGGGCAAGTTTGGACGACAAGAATAACAGGAGACACTGAGTTTAAAAATATTTATTTCACTTTACAAATATGTCATTTATTTAAAACATTTTTCTAGGATGCCGACTCATCGTTATAGGATAAGGTCTGCTCCTGAAATCATATCTAGGTATTCTCACTTTATAAGCATTATGAGGTTCATTCCTGGGAACCATTAAGATGTGAGGGTCTTCGTCTTGACTATTATTGACTGTTGTTTCATGTGAATCTTCATCAGAAGAATTTTGATATTTATCATTTTCTTGACGACCATAGTCATCTGAGTCGGCTTTCGAAACTTCTTCGTCCGAGTCGTTTTCTCCTGAATCACTTTCATCTCCAGTTAACCATTTTTGCAAAGGTTTCGGCTTTGGGTGTTCAACAGTTGGAGGAGGAGTTAGAAAATATGGTTTAGCTATACTAGGTTTTGACGGAGAATCTAACGGAAGGTGTCCAAGTTGCTGGGGTTCAGGATTTTGAGGATTCTGTGGGGTCTCTGTCAAATTTTGTATAACTTTTAGTAGCTGTATTTGAAGATTAGTTTGACTTGATTCTGCTGGTTCTGCCTCATTTGTTGGAATGTCAGAAAACGATCGAGTTGATTAGAGTATAGGATGTTCTTTTCATCGGGTGTTAATTGCGGTGTTTTTACAATATCCTGCATTAGCTGTTCTGTATTGTACATAACGTTGACGATTGGAGGTTGCTGATACGATTCCTTTTGAATATATCTGCTTATGTTCTGCTGCAGGACGGAGCTATTTTCTGCAGGTGAAACGTTTGTCTTGAGACGATGATCGTCATCCGTAGTCGGCTTCAGATCAAGCATTAAATTAATAACCATGAGGGCGACTTGTGGCTTCCTCGTAGCCCTTCATAAACTCTTAAACATGTCCAGGATTCACTTGTCGTGCCAAAATAGAAATTTGCTGCTTATCCCTCGGAGACTTGAAGAGTACGATATAGTGTGCGTTGACGCTGATGTTTCTGGTTTTCTTTCCTTGGTGAAATATATTTTGAACAATATAGATCACTGAGAGATTCCTATGATGGCTTCCCTTTGTAAATAAATTTGCAGTGCGCTTATCTCCTCCTGATTGATCCATAAGATCATCTAGGACAATAAGGTTTCGCCACGAAACATCAAAAAAATCTTCCGAGTCGATGTTCGTAGGTATTCCTTCATTCAGTTCAATGCCCGGAATAGTTTTGGTCATCTCAAGATACATGGGTTGCCACTGACCATAACACCAAATGATACGTTCAGGAGGGGGGTTGATAGTTGTTCTTGCATTCTCCAGAAGAGTTTTTACCCATACGGTTTTACCACTCTGAGTACACCCAGCAACAATACACGTAAATGGATGCTGCCGGACTGTGGATCCATTGACGAGAGGAACTGCCTGTCGTATTTGTTTTGTCGATGATCTATGAACCATCTTCATGTGACGGAGGAGATTACTTGAATTAGCGAAAGATTTTCCACAAACTTCACAAACGTATGACATGTTTCAGGTATGACGGTCAGATAAGAAATGAATATTTTTCTATTGGCCAACCTTGTTTATAGTGATTCAACACAATAGTCCTAAGACTATAGTACTAAGTCCTAAGACTATAGTCCTAAGTCCTAAGACTATAGTCCTAAGTCCTAAGACTATAAGGACTATAGTCTTACGACTTAGGATTATAGTAGTAGGACTATAAGGACTATAGTCTTAGGACTACAAGGACTATAGTCTTAGGACTATAGTCTTAGGACTATAAGGACTATAGTCTTAGGACTTAGGACTATAGTCTTAGGACTTAGTACTATAGTCTTAGGACTATAGTCTTAGGACTATAAGGACTATAGTCTTAGGACTTAGTCCTAAGTCCTAAGACTATAGTCCTAAGACTATAGTCCTAAGACTATAGTACTAAGTCCTAAGACTATAGTCCTAAGTCCTAAGACTATAGTCCTTATAGTCCTAAGACTATAGTCCTTTTAGTATAATTTCATAGTGGAAAAGAGGCTTTCCAGCTTTCTGATTGGTCCGCTCAGCGGTGAATCTGAGGTGATAGTCACCGCCTAGCGCGGTGACTATTGCATCACAAGAAATTGTTCTTCTAAAGTAGTTTTGGAAAAGAGACTGGTACTTATTCAACACTGCACTGACTTTACTCGTTTCAGTCTCCCCCTCGGAGTTGTCATTTTGAAGTATGAGATTTTAGAATTTGTTGGTCCATTGAACTGTTGATTATTTTTTTCAAAATGGGGTCTGTAGTTTTTGAGACAAACAAAAGAGCATAATACTGAAAACATTTATCACTGAGATGTTGTACATATCAAATATCGTGAAAACAAACCTTTATAAAGGTAAGGAAGTATATTTTCTATAATTCTTCGTATTTTTTGTATGTTTTGGCTAGGTTTTGGTCGTAGCGATGTGGCGAAAACTTCGTCATGAGTGAAGAACATAAGATTGAACATGAATTAAGTGCAAAAAAGCCATAACACAGGATCCAAAATACCAGAATAAAAGTCTTTTAGCATATATTTGAATGTATGTACAAGTTCAATTCCAAAGTAGGATGTTGTTTACTCTTTTTTTGAAATTATTTACTGACAAAATTGTGGCTTGCTAACATCGTCTGTGAATAAACAGAATCACCACTGTTAAAATGAAAGCAGTTGTTTAAAAGTTTTTGTTTCAACGTGATTGGTTTTTTATCAACCTCTGAAATTATACTAAAACAATTAGTCACCTCAGTCTCGGTGACACCGATAGTTACCTCGACTTCGGTGACTAATTGTTAAATAGTCCTAATACTATAATCCTAAGTCGTAAGACTATAGTCCTTATAGTCTTAGGACTTAGGACTATAGTCTTAGGACTTAGTACTATAGTCTTAGGACTATTGTGTTGAATCACTATAAACGAAGTTGGCCAATAAAAAAATATTCGTTTCTTATCTGACCGTCATACCTGAAACATGTCATACGTTTGTGAAGTTTGTGGAAAATCTTTCGCTAATTCAAGTAATCTCCTCCGTCACATGAAGATGGTTCATAGATCATCGACAAAACAAATACGACAGGCAGTTCCTCTCGTCAATGGATCCACAGTCCTGCAGCATCCATTTACGTGTATTGTTGCAGGGTGTACTCAGAGTGGTAAAACCGTATGGGTAAAAACTCTATTGGAGAATGCAAGAACAACTATCAACCCCCCTCCTGAACGTATCATTTGGTGTTATGGTCAGTGGCAACCCATGTATCTTGAGATGATCAAAACTATTCCGGGCATTGAACTGAATGAAGGAATACCTACGAACATCGACTCGGAAGATTTTCTTGATGTTTCGAGGCGAAACCTTATTGTCCTAGATGATCTTATGGATCAATCAGGAGGAGATAAGCGCATTGCAAATTTATTTACCAAGGGAAGCCATCATAGGAATCTCTCAGTGATCTATATTGTTCAAAATATATGTCACCAAGGAAAGGAAACCAGAAACATCAGCCTCAACGCACACTATATCGTACATTCAAGTCTCCGAGGGATAAGTAGCAAATTTCTATTTTGGCACGACAAGTGAATCCTGGACATGTTCAAGAGTTTATGAAGAGCTACGAGGAAGCCACAAGTCTCCCTCATGGTTATTTAATGCTTGATCTGAAGCCGACTACGGATGACGATCATCGTCTCAAGACAAACGTTTTACCTGCAGAAAATAGCTCCGTCCTGCAGCAGAACATAAGCAGATATATTCAAAAGAAATCGTATCAGCAACCTCCAATCGTCAACGCTATGTACAATACAGAACAGCTAATGCAGGATATTGTACAAACACCGCAATTAACACCCGATGAAAAGAACATCCTATACTCTAATCAACTCGATCGTTTTCTGACATTCCAACAACAGCTGCAGAACCAGCAGAATCAAGTTCAAACTAATCTTCAAATACAGCTACTAAAAGTTATACAAAATTTGACAGAGACCCCACAGAAGCCTCAAAAATCTGAACCCCAGCAACTTGAACACCTTCCGTTAGATTCTCCGTCTAAATCTAGCATAGCTAAACCATATTTTCTAACTCCTCCTCCAACTGTTGAACACCCAAAGCCGAAACCCTTGCAAAAATGGTTAACTGGAGATGAAAGTGATTCAGGAGAAAACTACTCGGACGAAGAAGTTTCGGAAGCCGACTCAGATGACTATGGTCGTCAAGAAAACGATAAATATCAAAATTCTTCTGATGAAGATTCACATGAAACAACAGTCAATAATAGTCAAGACGAAGACCCTCACATCTTAGTGGTTCCCAGGAATGAACCTCATATATAATGCTTATTAAGTGAGAATACCTAGATATGATTTCAGGAACAGACCTTATCCTATAACGATGAGTCGGCATCCCAGTCCTAGAGAAATGTTTTAAATAAATGACATATTTGTAAAGTGAAATAAATATTTTTAAACTCAGTGTCTCCTGTTATTCTTGTCGTCCAAACTTGCCCTTCTCGCCTAGACTTGAACAAGCGCTTAATCCTCTTAATGACCCCTAATGAGTTTCGCTTTTGTCTCCTGCACGTGCGCTGAGGATAAATATGCAAATATCACACTTAGTAACAGAAAGCGTAGCAACGCTTTCAAAGTAATAAATCGCTTTTCCTTTAGTTTATATTTCGACACTTAAAATCGTTCTTACGGCTTTTCGAAGTGACTCTTCATTCTACCTTCCTACGATTTCCTCGCTTATAAACGAAGGTTTAGTTAGCATTGATTCTAGGACGACTTACGCTGTTTGAATATTTCGGTTCTAATATAATATAATATTCACGATATACTATTAATATACGCTATCTCTGCCAATTCAGACACTTTAGGCTTTTCAAAACTCTGTATATTCCTCCAAACCAGGTTTAAGATAAAAAAATATAAAGTATCTCTATTAATTTCTCTTTAGTTCCTGGTAAAGAAGGACTATGAATCACTTACTTTAAGAACTAAAGCTAAATAGGCAATAATACGCCCAAAATTCGTCGCCTGCATCTCCCTGTGGATATTCACCAAGTTATCTCCACAGATTCGACCGTTTCCAAAATAATATCCATTTTGTCAAACGTTTACCGTACGCACTGTTTGGGTAAAGTGTATAAATGAAAGTTGGTTACTATTACTTAAATAAGTCGAGCGCAAAAATACTCGGAGAGCTATCGGTTATGACGTATTCGCACGGGATAAATAATAGTCGGTTATGACGTAGTGAAACCCATGGGGTTGAGTAACAGCTAGGGTTAGGCGCCAATAACGTAATGTGCCGCTATAAAATGAGTACTAATGCGATTAGGGTTAGGAGGTACCACAGGAGCCTGAGAATGAATAAATAATAAGTCGAATATTTAATGAGGCGGCATCCCTTTGGTTGCCACTAATTACTTTCGTGCGTCACACCGTGCATCACACCGTGCGTCACACCGTGCGTCACGCTGAATATTTTATGACCCTGAACAATAATGAGAACGCCGCCTGAATATTAATGAGAACGCCGCCCTGCGGCAACTTGCGGCAACTTAAATTAAACAGCCATTCCAGCGCCTCGATTTCTTCGACGGTTGTACAACCTTTGATTACATCGATAAGATCCATTGGTGTCAATGAATCAAAACGTATATTAAACTCTGATAAAATACACAAATAGTGAACGTCGTCAGACAATATAAAACGAATAAGTGCAAAACATCTTACCTTAAAATCAGACAAAAATATCTTCGAAAATATCTCCCAAGAAAACGCTATATCGCAGACAGTAAACTCCACAAGTAAAACACTTTAGGAAAAGTAGCAACTATACGAAATCACCGAGCTTATATAGCTTCATGTATACTATAATTATCCCAATCTTGCCCAATCATGTCACAGGCGTTCGTCATGCGTGAGTCATGCGTGAGTCACGGTGCGTGAGTCACGCTGAATATTAATGAGGCGGCATCCCTTTGTTACGCTGGATGGGGGAGCTGAGGGGGTTATCTACTGATGACAATGAAGAAACCAGTATGTTTCAGAATTACCGACGTTCTGCCCACAGTATTTTTAGCGACAAAAATGAATTGAAGGAAAAAATATCTGCCTGACAAAACCGAAAAATTATGAACTCAGTCTCCAGGTAGACTAAATGCTTTTTTGTTGATTATTCCTTCCGAAATGCCGAATGACGAGTCATTGCCAACCTCGTCCCCAGGGCCTTTTGCCCTGAGGCAGCGCGAAAAGGCCCTGGCATCGGCTGGTTTTACACACAGAAATTCTGGGTGTAATAAATTATAATACATTTGGTATCTTCGAGGAAATTGACTGTGCTTGTTTAGCGTTCAATAACGCCAACTTCTCTTCGTATTGTCTAGAACCACTTCAGGTAAAGTGTTTTGAATACTTGTTACATAGAGACCTCTATAATTCCGCAATTCGTCGGCCAAAGCTAGCGAAATCAGGTATTGCGGTAATAAAGAAGCCATAAACTTTCCAAGCCGCTTTTAATATATATTAAAGACGTTCTGGTTCAAGAAGTAACAACAGCAGAAGCTCCCGCGCAGTTTCTTCTACCAAAATCACAGGAAGAGACAAACATGACCCAGCTTCTTGGAATTCACGAGTTTTTGTTGACCGAAATTTAAGAAGAAAAGAATAATTCGAGCGGCAAACAGTGTGTTTTCAACTATTATAAAGTCATCCATCGCAGACGAGATGAAATCAGCCCGCAAACGGCGTCTTTGCAAACGTTCGGATGGTTCAGTATTGTGTGGCAAACGAGAATCTTAAGGAATTTGATTTTGATAATATATCTGGAGGTAAACGTACCTTTTCTCATAGATATTTTTAACGCCGTGTCTGGCCGCACGACTACGCCCGTCAAAGCAACAAATCATGAATTATAAGTGTAAATATATAGAGGATGTTACACGGTGGCGAGATGATATGGGTTTTATGTTCGAGTGCAATTGTTTTTGCCACGAGAACATAAAATCCATATCTTTGAGCTACCGTGTAATGTTCTATTTATTATATGGACAATAATTACAGTGACACACATACACGCGATGATGGTAAATTTTGTTTAATATATTTGTGAAAAACAGTTGTCTGACCAAAAACTAAAAGTATATAGGTACAAAATATGCAACACAACAATGGCTTAACCAAGCTTAACCGAATATTAAACTGTATATAAAGGTTTTAAAATGTTACTGGCTCTGACTTGATTCATCTGACTCTGATATAATGACTCTTCGTCTTTTCTGACTATGAATCTACGAAGGTTGTCGCTCGGTTACGCCACTTGGAAAAACATTGACAGTTCCAATTTGGCAATTTTAAAAAAGGCTTCCCTTTGGCATTGCAGATAAACCTGGTAAATAACAAGTTGATGTGCTGGTTGTCTCGTCGATTGAGACCGTATGACCTTGAACTGAATTACTAGCAGCTGATAAACTTTGAGTGGCAGTAGCATCAGACAATACAGCAGAAATTTGTTGTTGTTTCTTATCTGACAAAGCTGAGTAATTATTTAGCGAAGTGACGTTTTTATATCCAGTTATTTGAATGATTTCGTTCGGCGGGATGTCGTTGTCAACAAGCTTCTGAACCAAATGCTTCCTTTTGCTGTGATTTACCAACTTTTTGTCTGTTTCCAACCCGGAATCGTTTACCATCTTCTTCAACATACTTCGCAGTGAATTTACTCCAAGTGGAGAACATTTATACCACTGTTGTCCTTGTTTTGGGGCTTCGATGTTTACAGCTATGTAAAACGGAGACACGTCTGACAACATCTCAGCTGGTCTATGATCACTGTAGGCCAAGTAACTGTTGACAGGACAACGATCTGGGTTACTTTTGTTCTCGTACATTTGAGGCTTTTTTTGTTCTAAGGTTTCGTAGGTTTTCGCCAGTTCGTGTTTTTGTTTGCCTTTCTTTGCTGAGCTCGACAAAGCGAGTTCCCTGTGAATCTCGTCTCTACTGCAAATCGCCCCAACAAAGATCTCGATCGCTGTTCTTTCCCTGGCCTCAACCAAAATAAGTACAGTTATTTAACCACAAAGTATTAAGTAGAGCTCTTGGCGAGTGTATTCCTAAGACTCCACGATCATAAAACTTAGTGATGTCTTCATCTGACAGCGGCTCAGCAGCGTTCGGCAGATTTCCTTTGCCGAGAGATTTCAAATGTTTCTGTTTCTTTTTCAGGGTGTCTTGGATATCGTAAAATTCTTTCTCATTCAAAACAGAGAAACCGTAGTTTTTTTTTCGTAGATAACGGTCAATGCTTTGGATAAACGCTCTGATGGACGAGGGCTCGTACTGTTCACCATTTTTCTTTCGTACGGCCAAAACAAATTTCTTTAAAATCGGTTGAAGATCTCTCGGTGGAATATAATTTATTTCTCTGTCCTCCGTACTGTAGTAACTTGAAACAAATTCCTTGATGATCTTGATATCATATAAATTTTTTTTTGTTGTATTTTCGTTTTCTTGTTGCTCGCAGAAATTATTAATATCGTCTTCGCTTAACTCTACAAACCTTGAACTGCCGGTAGCCATTTCATGAAAACAACAAGAAATGAAAAAGGCGGGAATTTGTCGATATGCCACTCGCGAGCGTGACATACGGAAAATACGCCACTGGGCTCCCGGATGTAGTTACATATGGATTCTACGAGTGTTTTAGTTCCCAGTAAAATACCCTTGTCCATATAATAAAACTTTCTTTATACTCAGTCTCTTCATAAATGAACGGTGTTTAATTAGTAGACTTTTTAGTCATTCTACTTAAAAATGTGTTATATGAAAAATTTACTATAATCCACAGTCTGTCAGATTTTTTTTCGAAATCACATATAAATATGATGTGGCAAAGTGAAATTGACAAGACGTCAAAACCGCTACAATAAGCTTGCCAGAGAAATTATTAATAAAGGCTGAGGCGTTCTAGCTTTTCAGTTCTACATGTATATTTCATTATTTGGCGTAGATATATGTAATTTTTATATCAGGAAAAACGACATGCTTAAAATATAGCGTTCATAAGATTTTCTGCCAGCTATTTTTTGTTGACAATTTTTGGCCGGTTACTTTCCTTGTCACTCTGCATTGTTATCTTAGTTGTGTGCCTAAAATATAATATTAGCCACTATAAA
Organism: Paragorgia papillata; assembly: GCA_035771165.1. Taxonomy (NCBI): domain Eukaryota; kingdom Metazoa; phylum Cnidaria; class Anthozoa; order Scleralcyonacea; family Coralliidae; genus Paragorgia; species Paragorgia papillata. The sequence continues at coordinate 3,793,644 of JAWNZC010000072.1, forward strand.
CATCGGTCGTTGAGGACCACATTTTAACGGCGTTTCCTAGAGGTTTAATATCTACCACTCTTTGTTCATTGAGATTATATATACAACCTCGAATTTACAAATTGACTAAATTCGAAATGTGATACTCGCGTTAATGGTAGTAAATTTCTCAACTATTTTTTATCCGAACTGACAACAGTATAAAATTCCAAACCCGCTGTCGTACCTATGTTCTCTCAGAATTAAATGGATTTTATACTGCTCCCAGCCTTCACACTTCGTTTGTGGCTACACAACGTTTATTCTAATTTGCATATATATTTTGGATCTTGTCTAAAGAGAAGTACCTCGCACTTTCTGCATATCAATTTTGAACTCGAATCGTCCTCGGTGATCTAATAATTTCACAAGTATTCTGCACATTAGCACATAAATCCTTGTCATTGCTGCTTTTACTGAATACCGAACCATATGACGACTTTCGAAGACGAAAGACGGCAGATTAAACTCCGAGCAAAGATTTCTATCCTCGAGAGTCGGTTTTTTGCCACTGAATTATTTGCCAAACGTTATCCGAATCCGCCATTATCGCTACTATAAGTATAAGAACAGATCAAACTATAAACGTGGACGCTTATGAGGTATTGTCGAATATGAGCCATTCATCCTAAATTAATTGAAACTTTGCATTAATTGTATTTGCGAAGAATATTTAAGAAAAGCGATCAACCAATGAAAACGCAGAATCCACCAGCCGATGCCAGGGCCTTTTCGCGCTGCCTCAGGGCAAAAGGCCCTGGGGACGACGTTGGAGTCATTGCCAAAGTTGATAATTTTGTTTAATATTTCAAAATTTTCATGCCAGGTTTAGTACACCGAACAGATCCGAGCTGACAGAAAGTACGCCACACCATGGCACTGATACGCTTCACGCCACGCCAACAGTTTATACCGAAAATTAGATTACTCTTACGCCAAATTTGGCGTAATTTGGCAGTGACTTGACTAACACAAGCAAGATAGCCGTGTTTTTGAAGCTCTGTAGAAGTCTGGCGTTTTATGTCTTCCTGCATGCTAATTGTTTTCAAAAGAAATCTTCATGTAAGGGAAGAGTTGTCTCCTAGTAATCTTCGGGCTGTGATTTTCGCCTCAAACGAAGTAAACAAAATTCAAATTCAAACGATAAATGGCCATTTTACACCAAGATCAAGATCATCCATCGATAACAGTGTTCAAGTGAAACTGGAAAGACAAAAGTTTACCCGTCTTATCAATCCTATTCAAAAGGTGATTATTGTTAATGTCATCCTGCAGTGCAACGACATTTCATAAAATCCTGGTCCAGTCAGCCCGATGTCCATGTTAAAAAATTCACGAGTTGCAGTCCTGAACGCTCGAAGCTTTAAAAGCGTTCATACAGACGACGACCTTGGCCGTGTGTCGAACCTTACTCTATTTCAAAATCAAGTTTACAGCGAGGATTACGATTTCGCTTGTGTTTGTGTTACAGAAACGTGGCTTAACCAGGGGATATTTGATAGTGAAATATTGCCGACTGGATATGACATTTTTAGGCGTGATCGTTCAAATGGAACCGTGGGCGGAGGTGTTTTGATTGCGGTAAGATCTGGAATAAATGCTGAACGCGAAATCGAATCGGATAACCTAGAGATTATTGGTGTAAGTGTTGCGGCCCAGAGTAGTAAGAAGTTCTTACTAACTGTGTGTTATCGTCCTCCTTCGTCTGATAGTAGCTGGGTTCAGGCTTTTGATGATGTCTTAAACAGAATATATTCAGATAACAACTTTGAAGGCATTATAATCTCAGGAGACTTCAATTATCCTAGTATTCGTTGGGAATTTGAAACTTGCTTATATGATAATGTTTCTGAGCTGAATAATTTTACAAATGACGGTGGCTCTGATATATTCAAATCTCTTGTGGATGACTATTTTCTCATCCAAGTAAACGATCAACCTACCCGTGGCAATAATATTTTGGATTTGTTATTAACAGATGTGCCGGAGAAAATAACGGATTTAGTTGTCGGCAAGGCACCTATTCGTACAGACCGACCACTCTTGTATCGAATTCACCTTTCATACAATCCTTCAAAAAGTAAACAAACCTTCTAGGTTTGTTTATAATTATAAAAAAGGAAACTTTGCCGCACTTAGAGAATCTGCCAAGTCTCTTGGTTCTATTACGCAACCAAGTACTGATGTTGATGTCAACAATGTTTGGAACAATTGGAAATCATCCTTACACCATATGATTGACCATAGTATTCCTAAAATCAAATTAAAGAACAAAAACTCTCCACCCTGAATTACCGTCGAAGTTATTCACTTGGTACGGAAGAAGGCGAGTGCAAGAATCAAGGCCAAAGTTACGCAATCGAGGATTTTCTTGGAGAAGTGTAACATCTCGTATTAAGAAGATTATATCTCAAAAGCGCAACGAGTATTTTTCTGCTTTGGCTGATTCTCTAATTTTGAATCCAAAAAGATTCTGGTCTATTTTCAGCTTAAAGACAAACAAATACAGTGTACCAGAAAAAGTTTCTGTTGGTAGTGCGCGTGGACGAGTGTTTGCTGAAGGACCAAAACAAGTCGCGGAGATGTTTAACCGCTATTTTTTTTCTATTTACTCAACCGACGATGATAGCGATTCCTTTATTGGCTCTGTAGATGGTTATTCCCACCAATTTAATCTCAGCCCAACCCTGTCAGAGATTACTTTGAATTGTGCAGATGTAATGTCAGCCATGAAGACCATGGACAGTAACAAAGCTCAAAGACCAGATAATATCCCAGCAAGAGTCCTACTGGAATGTGCTGAGCAAATCTCTCCTTCTTTAACAGACCTCTTCAATTTATCTTTGGATTCGTGCGAATTACCAACTGACTGGAAATTGGCTAATATTGTGCCAGTACTGAAGAAAGCTCCAGTAGATATGGTGGAGAATTATAGGCCTATCTCTTTGCTTTCCCTCGTGTCAAAGCTGCTCGAAAGGTATATTTTTAACAAAGTCATAGATCATATATCAGAAAACCTATCCAATCTTCAATTTGGCTTCCGTAAAGGAAGATCAACTACAACTCACCTTCTTGCAGTAAATCACAAAATTCTAAACTCTATGGATTCTGGCCTTCAATCCGATGCAGTTTTCTTAGACGTTTCCAAAGCCTTTGATTCGGTAAATCACTGTAAGCTTCTATTTAAACTAAAACTGTTTGGTATTACGGGTAAACTGCACGACTGGTTCAAATAATTATCTGTCCAACCGGTCCCAGCGAGTCACAGCACTTGGAGCAACTTCAAAGTTTCTACCTGTCGTCTCCGGAGTACAATATAAGGAGCCCTGCTTTTTTTTATTTATATCAATGATATAGTCGAAGAAGTTCACCACGGCTCAGAAATGGCTCTGTATGCTGACGACAGTAAATGTTTTAAAGTTATAAAATCGCTTCACGACTCGATTCTGTTCCAATCTGACTTAGTTAACCTGTCATCTTAGGCTGAAACATGGGATATGAAGTTTAATGTTGCGAAGTGTAAAGCTATGACTTTTACTAGAAAGCACCAACCGATTTTACAACCTTATACTCTCAATGGTATAGAACTATCAAGAGTTAATGAACAGAAAGACCTCGGAATCGTGGTAACCAGTTCAATCTCTTTGTCAAATCATGTGATTTTCCTCTATTCCAAGGCAAATCGTCTATCAGATTACATCCGTCGCTGTTCTGCTAAAATTCCAAATTTGACCGTGCGACGTACTCTTTATATCTCCCTTGTCAGATCGTAGTTTTCATACGCGTCTCAATTATGGGCACCTCATGGAATCAAATATATAAACCTTGTGGAAAAAGTACAAAGGCGTGCAACCAAATTCCTACTCAATCTTCCTTTTCGCACGAAGGTTACATATCGTAATCGGTTATTGAAATTGGGTCTCTTGCCAATTACTTATTGGCTGGAAATTCTCGATTTAGTTTTATTCTTTCGTATTCTGATAGGAGACGTTGAGTGCACTACTGAAGATATGGTACAGATTAAACAACAAAAACGAGTAACTCGTCAAAATAACAATCTCACTGGTGTGCTGATAGATATTCCACGGAGCAGAACAGTAGCATTCCAGAACAGTTATTTCGTTCATACAAGTCGAATATGGAACAGTTTATCCCCAGATGAAAGAGACCTTTCCAAAAATGTCTTTAGTTTTAAAAATAACCTTATGGGAAAATATAAATGTTATCTGGAAAAGGTTTATGATTCAGATAATCCCTTAACGTTTAAGTCTATCTGTGTGAAATGTCATACTTGTATGAACCTTAATCAGGTTGCTCACAAGACCTGCTGCTTTTAGACTGATAACTTAGCAACTTTTAATTCAGATTATCCATTCTCATAACAATCTATTTTTGTGTATATATAAATATTCAATATTGTTTAAGATTATTATTATCACTAAATGTACGTGTTGAACTTTTGTACGGGCTCATCGTAAATGGCCCCTGAGGATTTTTTCCTCTGGAGCTGTGATGACCTGCTGCTTTTAGACTGATAACTTAGCAACTTTTAATTCAGATTATCCATTCTCATAACAATCTATTTTTGTGTATATATAAATATTCAATATTGTTTAAGATTATATTATCACTAAATGTACGTGTTGAACTTTTGTACGGGCTCATCGTAAATGGCCCCTGAGGATTTTTCCCTCTGGAGCTGTGATGATTTCCCAGCCATGTCTTCCTATGTATGTATTTGTTTATGGCGAAGTTTTATAAACCCGCGTTCAACAGCTGGTTTAATAAATATAATAATAACAAGGAACGTATTTTATTATAACAATAAACCTAGAATACACCCTTATCAGTGGCTGTGATCGAACTGTTTAGCTTTTTATATTTTTAGTTGTGTCTACGTTGTCTGATAAATTTTTGTATATATATATATATTTTTTCAAATTTTCTGTAGAACCTCTCAAACCTTGGAACGTTTTGGCGTACGAGGGACACATGAAACAACACAACGTTCCTTACTTGGGTGGCAAGGGAAATTTGAGCAAAGGACTTTCAAGAAGGTAAGGTCGCCCTGCTTACGTGAAGCGGAATGAATGTTTAACACTTTGAGGCCTTGACGTCTCTCTGTGCTCAATAAAATCGTATGGCGAAATTTTGAAAATGTAGAGAAGGTATGACGACCAAGATATCTTCAAGATTTACTAACAATCTGTCGGTCAACCAGAGTTTTGAACTATGTTGTCCAATTAGTGGAAACACTGACGTTCGTCTGATAGGTGAAAGAAGACATTTAGCCAGGAAGGTGTATACATATCGAAGATGAAGTGATGGTACGAAGAAGCCGCATTGGAGTCAAATTGATAGCGAGTGTTCGATCGACTGTAACTCAAAATCTGCCTTCCCCAAAATTTAAATGCTGGTTTCATTTTATTCCATTACTGCTTTTGATATCTGAGAGGTATTTCGTAATGGGAAAATTGGGGAAAGTGGGGAAATTATGTATTTATTCCTTTCATCCGACGACTTGTTTACTAGTTAGTGCTGTCTTTAAAACGTACTCAGATTCTGTCTTATGTCGAGCAAGACCTCTTAACTGCCACAACGTTGTGCTAAATTTGTGTATAATTCCGTTCGTACATGGAAATATATAATCAGTTTTTTTGTCTCACTCTTACAATAAAGTTTGACATGCCTACGCTACTAATTTCATTGCGGCGGCGACATGCAAATATTGTCAATTTCTGCAAAATCTGCCCTATAGCCTCAAAATATTTTTAGCGATTGTCAGTCTTTAGTTGATTTTCTTAAATTTTAACGACACTTTTTTGTTCTAAAAATTGTAGAAATGGGGCTTTGAGCTCAATTAAACTGCGTGCATTTGAAGCCACGGCATGTTGACCACAACGTACTCAAGTCGTTATCACCCAATTTAATATCGTACGATTCATTAAAATATCTTTCTATTTCTTGACGTTGTGTGAGGCTGCTTCTGACTGTTTCCAGTTCCTTTCACAAGCCGTTTTACAAACTATACACCTTTTTCTGGGGGAAATAAGGTCATAAGGGTTGTGGGGGGAAAAAATTTACCGCCATCTTTGTTTATGTTTTTGAAGTCCCCAGACTCCCCACGACGCATGCGCAGACAAAATTCCCTGCTGTTATCGTCTGGCGTTAGCCCGAATAAAATACTAAAGACTCGTCTTCAGGCTACAAAGTGCTAAAGAGATAGGTTTTAACACTTTGAGGCCTGGACCCTCTCCCTGTGCTGAATAAAATCGTCTGGCGAACAGCAGCGAATTTTTGTGTTAATCCCCCCCCCCCCAACACTTATGGCCTTATTTCCCCCAGAAAAAGGTGTATAGTTTCTAAAACGGCTTGTGAAAGGACACTGGAAACAGTCAGAAGCAGCCTCCCACAACGTGAAGAAATAGAAAGATATTTTAGTGAATCGTACGATATTTAATTGGGTGAGAACGACTTGAGTACGTTGTGGTCAACATGCCGTGGCTTCAAATGCACGCAGTTAATTGAGCTCAAAGCCCCATTTCTACAATTTTTAGAACAAAAAAGTGTCGTTAAAATTTAAGGAAATGAACTAAAGGCTGACAATCGGTAAAAATATTTTGAGGCAATCGGGCAGATTTTGCAGAAATTGACAATATTTGCATGTCGCCGCAGCAATGAAATTAGTAGCGTAGGCATGTCAAACTTTATTGTAAGATCTGAGTGAGACAAAAAAACTGATTATATATTTCTATGTACGAACGGAATTATACACAAATTTAGCACAACGTTGTGGCAGTTAAGAGGTCTTGCTCGACATAAGACAGAATCTGAGTACGTTTTAAAGACAGCACTAACTAGTAAACAAGTCGTCGGATGAAAGGAATAAATACATAATTTCCCCACTTTTCCCAATTTTCCCATTACGAAATACCTCTCAGGTATCAAAAGCAGTGATGGAATAAAATGAAACCAGCATTTAAATTTTGGGGAAGAAGACAGATTTTGAGTTATAGTCGATCGAACATTCGCTATCAATTTGACTTCAATGCGTCTTCTTCGTACCATCACTTCATCTCCGATATTTATACACCTTCCTGGCTAAATGTCTTCTTTCACCTATCGGTAGAACGTCAGTGTCTCCACTAATTGGACAACATAGTTTAAAACTCTGGTTGACCGACAGATTGTTAGTAAATGTTGAAGATATCTTGGTCGTCATACCTTCTCCACATTTTCAAAATTTCGCCACAGACGATACAAGATACGATGAGCCCGCGATATTTTTTAACAGCGCAGAAAAAATTCCCTGCCGCTCGTCTGGCGTTAGCCAGAATAAAATACTAAAGACTCGTCGTCAGGCTTTAAAGTGTTAAGTCGAATCTCGCATGTTATTTCCCTTGAAGAAGATTGAAAGTTTTCGATCTGATCGAAACGAATGGCTGAAGTCAGTCCACGCAGTGGAGTGGATTGACTTGAGATTCAAGGTTGAATCGGCTTGAATATCTCCAATCTGATTCATCTAAACACGGTTTGACTTGAAAATGACTTGATAAACGGCAGACATTGAGGGAAGCACAGAAAATAGTGTTCCAAAATCGAAAACAAAGTTCCAAGCAGATCGGATTCTCCATGTAAACACGTGCCCATGTAGTGATAACCCCCCCCCCCCCCCCTCATATGGAGGCCAAAGGGATGCCGCCTCATTAAATATTCAACTTATTATTTATTCATTCTCAGGCTCCTTTAGGATCCTCTAACCCTAATCTCATTACGTCATTGTCTCTCAGGCTCCTTTGGGACCCTCTAACCCTAACTCGTCATTATTTCTCAGGCTCCTTTGGGACTTCCTAACCTAACGTTCCCCCCTAACGCCAGCTTTTATCCAACCCCCCGGTATTCACACGTCATAACCGATAGCTCTCCGACTGATTCCCGAAGTTACGTCATTATCAAAAGGCATTTGACTTATATTCCTTATAAGTAATAGTAATTACCTTTTCATTTATACACTTTATCCTACCACCAGTTAGCACTTGTGGGACCTGTAGGTGTACAGAGCACGCGTACAGTAAACTTTAACAAAATAGACGTTCTTTACAAGGAACGAGAGATAAATTGACAGAGACACTTTATATTTTTATCCTAAATCTTCTCTAGAGGAATATAGTGGGTTTGGAGCAATCTAAATTTCTGAATCTGTTGAGATAACTTGAGGTAGTTCTACTTAATAACATACCATGAATATTATATTAAGGGTAGAACCTAACAGAATAAATCATCCTAGAATCATTGCTAACTAAACCATCGTTTATAAAGCAAGTCAAGATATCGTAAGAGGAATTTAAGATATATTTTAGATGAGGAATCACGTCGAGAAGTCGTAAAAAGAACGAATTTAAGTGTCGAAATGTGAACTAAAGGAAAAGCGATTTATAACTTTGAAAGCGTTGCTACGCTTTCTGTTACTACGAGTGATATTTGAATATTTATCCTCAGTGCACGTGCAGGAGACAAAAGAGAAACTCATTATGGGGATTAAGCGCTTAGGCAAGTCTAGGCGAGAAGGTCATTAGCAACACGCGTACATGTAATATAGAATTTAAAAGTAATAGTAACCAACTTTCATTTATACACTTTACCCCAACGGTGCGTACGGTAAACGTTTGACAAAATGGATATTATTTACGACGCATTAAAGAAAAATAACATTGATATCGATAAAGACACTCTGTCGTATTACCTTAAACATTGTCTAGAAGAACATAGAGTACTATTCGACAACATCATTGAACAAATACCCAGAATATGTCTTCAACACGTTTACTTAACAAAACTGGATAAGAAACCTAATAAGAAATCCGAAAGGAACAAAGTTAGCCAAAATAATTTTATTGCTAATTGTACACCGATTATATTCAAACACTTAGAAGCTAAATATTCAGATAAAGCTAGCACAGAATAGTTGCTAAGCTAAAGCGTTTATAAGCGAGGAAATCGTAAGAAGATAGAATGAGGAATCACTCTGAGATGGTAGCGAATCGTTATTGTAGACTTAGAAGAACATCGAGTACTAAGTGTCGAAATATAAACTAAAGGCAAAGCGAATTATTACTTTGAAAGCGTGGGTAGGTTAACTGCTTCTTCGGCTAAGCATTATGGATAATATATTTTAGGTTTAGAACTTGAATATTCAAACAGAATCATTGTTAACTAAACCCATCGTTTATATGTGAAGAAATCATAAGAACTTAAGATTTTAGATGATTCGAAAAAACCATGCGAACGATTTTAAGTGTCGAAAATAAACTAAAGACAAAGCGATTTATTACTTTGATATATAACTGAGATTCATCATGGGTACTGGGGATCGATATTAGAATATTCAAATTTTAAGATTGTATATGCTCGAAGTAATTGTGTGTTTAAATCTTCATCCCTGCGGTTTTCTATAAGCTAATGACCCCGTAGGTAAAGTCGAAGGTTTATCGCTCGTTTCCATTCTTTATTCTCTTCTTCGTAATGTTCTTGACTCATCATAAAGAAAAACACCGCAACAACTAAACCTTTGTTGACAACAAGCAGTAACCAAAACGTATAGGCGTCTATTACGGTTGTATATCCGATATATACTAAATATCTCACAGTGTACATCTTTTGATACTCTCCAAACAGAAGTGACAATCTTCTTCTTCTGTGTCTGGATTCTCAGCGGTTATCAAGAACCCAAACAGTTCAAATGTTTTATTTGGTAGAATTAGATCTGGTGATGGTAGTACCCCAACTTGATCCATACTCATCCGCAATGTTTGAGTGTATTTGTGATGTTATGTGGTTCGTTCCGTATTTATGATGTTGGAACATGTTCACTTTAATTATCATTAATCATTACATGTCAAATTGAAAGTTTTGATGTTCTACATTAGTTATAGACCACTTGTTTACATTAGTTATAGACCACTTCATGTGTGTGTGTATATGTTTCAGAACGTATACGCCAACTCTATCGATTAAACCCACGCGACCAAACAATTATGCACGCGCTAAATCTATGATTGTTTTTCCTATTGATGTCAATATTTGTAGAAACTTATCAAAATACTATATTTTTAATACTAAAGATATAATTTAGAGCTTGCATTACCACACACTGACTCCTAACTCTTTTTATAATTGCCAGGTGTGGGATTCGAACCCACGTCTTCTGGGACTTTAAACCCAGCGCCTTAACCATTCGGCCACCCTCGCGCGTACATTCAAGGTTCTATATTTTCTCTTTATAAAAAAATTGGAATTTCATGGGGTTCCTTGAGGGACCAGAAAGGGTACATGATGTATTATTCAAACGGGGCGAATATAAAACCCTTAGGATTCAGTCTTGGATTTAATGATTCAATGATTCAATCTTAGGATTCAATGATTCAATATTATGCTTTAATGATTCAATGATTCAATCATAGGATTCAATGATTCAATCTTACGATTCAATTATTCAATCTTAGGATTCAATGATTCAATCTTAGGATTCAATGATTCAATGATTCAATGTTAGGATTCAATGATTCAATCTTAGAATTCAATGATTCAATCTTAGGATTCAATGATTCAATGATTCAATGATTCAATCTTAGGATTCAATGATTCAATGATTCAATGATTCAATCTTAGGATTCGATGATTCAATCTTAGGATTCAATGATTCAGTCTTAGGATTCGATGATTCAATCTTATAAAAAACAGTTACGTGACAGAGCGACATCAGTTTATGATTGACAGTCACTGGTGAACATGTCTTACGTTTGTGAAGTCTGCGAAAAATCATTCGCTACATCAAGTAATCGTCTACGCCATATGAGATCTTTTCATCACAAAAGGTCTATCAGTGATAGGGTAACAACATCTGCCCCATTTACTGCTATGACAACTACATTCACCCCTGAGAGTCAGAAAACGTACTCGGTACAAATGACACATCCGTTTGGACTCTTGGTCTCTGGAGGCACCAAAAGTGGGAAAACAACTTTTGTCAAAGAGTTATCGGTTTATGCTAGCATTATGATCGACCCACCTCCGGAAAACATCGTGTATTTTTATACAGAGTATCAAGATACGTTTGGCGAAATAGAAACCCTAATTCCAGGGATTCAGTTTGTCCAAGGTTTGCCCCAATCGAAGTTGGATAGCATTAACCCCCAAACAAGAAATCTATTTATCATTGACGATATGATGGGAGAAAAAGACGCAATAATCGCTAAACTTTTTACTAAAAAATCACACCATGGGAATCTCAGTGTAATTTATATCGTGCAAATCTTATTTCATCAAAGCAAGGATCATCGTACCATTTCCCTCAACGCTAGTTACTTAGTCCTCACGAAAAATGTCCGCGATGCTAGTCAAGTAATTCATTTGGCTAAACAGTTGTATCCTAGCAACACAAAGTTTTTCCTGCAAGCCTATCAGATGGCGACTAAAGAGCCATATTCCTACTTGTTTGTCGATCTCACTCCGACATGTCCCGACGAAATCCGAGTAAGATCCGGTATCTTTCCGACTGACACCCACTACGTGTACCAGCCCAGAGTATAAAAGGGGTTGTTCAAGGACAATGCGATCATTTGACCCTATCTGCTTGTATAAGAAGGAACTGCGACGTTCAAAAGACACTGTCTAATGGCTTCTAATATATCGTCGTCGGCAGCTTTTATAATTGCGTTTCGCAGTTGAGGATTACACTTTGCCAGTACTTTTAAAACGTCGCAGTTCCTTCTTATACAAGCAGACATGGTCAAATGATCGCATTGTCCTTGAACAACCCCTTTTATACTCTGGGCTGGTACACGTGAAAGATACCGGATCTTACTCGGATTTCGTCGGGACATGTCGGAGTGAGATCGACAAACAAGTAGGAATATGGATAGGCTTGCCATCTGATAGGCTTGCTGGAAAAACTTTGTGTTGCTAGGATACAACTGTTTAGCCAAATGAATTACTTGACTAGCATCGCGGACATTTTTCGTGAGGACTAAGTAACTAGCGTTGAGGGAAATGGTACGATGATCCTTGCTTTGATGAAATAAGTTTTGCACGATATAAATTACACTGAGATTCCCATGGTGTGATTTTTTAGTAAAAAGTTTAGCGATTATTGCGTCTTTTTCTCCCATCATATCGTCAATGATAAATAGATTTCTTGTTTGGGGGTTAATGCTATCCAACTTCGATTGGGGCAAACCTTGGACAAACTGAATCCCTGGAATTAGGGTTTCTATTTCGCCAAACGTATCTTGATACTCTGTATAAAAATACACGATGTTTTCCGGAGGTGGGTCGATCATAATGCTAGCATAAACCAATAACTCTTTGACAAAAGTTGTTTTCCCACTTTTGGTGCCTCCAGAGACCAAGAGTCCAAACGGATGTGTCATTTGTATCGAGTACGTTTTCTGACTCTCAGGGGTGAATGTAGTTGTCATAGCAGTAAATGGGGCAGATGTTGTTACCCTATCACTGATAGACCTTTTGTGATGAAAAGATCTCATATGGCGTAGACGATTACTTGATGTAGCGAATGATTTTTCGCAGACTTCACAAACGTAAGACATGTTCACCAGTGACTGTCAATCATAAACTGATGTCGCTCTGTCACGTAACTGTTTTTTATAAGATTGAATCATCGAATCCTAAGACTGAATCATTGAATCCTAAGATTGAATCATCGAATCCTAAGATTTAATCATTGAATCATTGAATCCTAAGATTGAATCATTGAATCATTGAATCATTGAATCCTAAGATTGAATCATTGAATCCTAACATTGAATCATTGAATCCTAACATTGAATCATTGAATCATTGAATCATTGAATCCTAAGATTGAATCATTGAATCCTAAGATTGAATCATTGAATCGTAAGATTGAATCATTGAATCATTAAAGCATAATATTGAATCATTGAATCCTAAGATTGAATAATTGAATCATTAAATCCAAGACTGAATCCTAAGGGTTTTATATTCGCCCCGTTTGAATAATACATCATGTCCCCTTTCTGATCCCTCAAGGAACCCCATGAAATTCCAATTTTTTATAAAGAGAAAATATAGAACCTTGAATGTACGCGCGAGGGTGGCCGAATGGTTAAGGCGCTGGGTTTAAAGTCCCAGAAGACGTGGGTTCGAATCCCACACCTGGCAATTATAAAAAGAGTTAGGAGTCGGTGTGTGGTAATGCAAGCTCTAAATTATATCTTTAGTATTAAAAATATAGTATTTTGATAAGTTTCCACAAATATTGACATCAATAGGAAAAACATTCATAGATTTAGGGCGTGCATAATTGTTTGGTCGCGTGGGTTTAATCGATAGAGTTGGCGTATACGTTCTGAAACATATACACACACATGAAGTGGTCTATAACTAATGGAAACAAGTGGTCTATAACTAATGTAGAACGTTTGAATATTCAAGTTCTAAACCTAAAATATATTATCCATAATGCTTAGCCGAAGAAGCAGTTAACCTACCCACGCTTTCAAAGTAATAATTCGCTTTGCCTTTAGTTTATATTTCGACACTTAGTACTCGATGTTCTTCTAAGTCTACAATAACGATTCGCTACCATCTCAGAGTGATTCCTCATTCTATCTTCTTACGATTTCCTCGCTTATAAACGCTTTAGCTTAGAAACGATTCTGTGCTAGCTTTATCTGAATATTTAGCTTCTAAGTGTTTGAATATAAGCGGTGTACAATTAGCAATAAAATTATTTTGGCTAACTTTGTTCCTTTCGGATTTCTTATTAGGTTTCTTATCCAGTTTTGTTAAGTAAACGTGTTGAAGACATATTCTGGGTATTTGTTCAATGATGTTGTCGAATAGTACTCTATGTTCTTCTAGACAATGTTTAAGGTAATACGACAGAGTGTCTTTATCGATATCAATGTTATTTTTCTTTAATGCGTCGTAAATAATATCCATTTTGTCAAACGTTTACCGTACGCACCGTTGGGGTAAAGTATAAATGAAAGTTGGTTACTATTACTTTTAAATTCTATATTACATGTACGCGTGTTGCTAATGACCTTCTCGCCTAGACTTGCCTAAGCGCTTAATCCCCATAATGAGTTTCTCTTTTGTCTCCTGCACGTGCACTGAGGATAAATATTCAAATATCACTCGTAGTAACAGAAAGCGTAGCAACGCTTTCAAAGTTATAAATCGCTTTTCCTTTAGTTCACATTTCGACACTTAAATTCGTTCTTTTTACGACTTCTCGACGTGATTCCTCATCTAAAATATATCTTAAATTCCTCTTACGATATCTTGACTTGCTTTATAAACGATGGTTTAGTTAGCAATGATTCTAGGATGATTTATTCTGTTAGGTTCTACCCTTAATATAATATTCATGGTATGTTATTAAGTAGAACTACCTCAAGTTATCTCACCAGATTCAGAAATTTAGATTGCTCCAAACCCACTATATTCCTCTAGAGAAGATTTAGGATAAAAATATAAAGTGTCTCTGTCAATTTATCTCTCGTTCCTTGTAAAGAACGTCTATTTTGTTAAAGTTTACTGTATGCATGCTCTGTACACCTACAGGTCCCACAAGTGCTAACTGGTAGTAGGATAAAGTGTATATATGAAAAGGTAATTACTATTACTTATAAGGAATATAAGTCAAATGCCTTTTGATAATGACGTAACTTCGGGAATCAGTCGGAGAGCTATCGGTTATGACGTGTGAATACCGGGGGGTTGGATATAAAAGCTGGCGTTAGGGGGGAACGTTAGGGTTAGGAAGTCCCAAAGGAGCCTGAGAAATAATGACGAGTTAGGGTTAGAGGGTCCCAAAGGAGCCTGAGACACCATGACGTAATGAGATTAGGGTTAGAGGATCCTAAAGGAGCCTGAGAATGAATAAATAGTAAGTTGAATATTTAATGAGGCGGCATCCCTTTGGGGTCTGGAGTGGGGGGTATTACTACTTGCCCAGATTGACTTCACTCGCGTTTTTCGATCCGATTGGACTGTCAATTCGCTTCGTGTAAACAGGGGCTAAGACTATACCTTTCACTGGTATTGTTGTAGTGAGGCAACTTTATTTTTTACACTAACGCCAGACGAATAGCTTCAGAAAGGACGCATCTGCTAAGTTCATTGGTGTAGTATGAAGAAGAAGAATTTCAAATGAAGTCAAATCACTGCTGTAGAGAAACGTTTCTGACTGCCCCAACCGGGAATCGAATCCAAGGTCTCTGGTTTAACATACCAGCGCTCTACCACTGAGCTATGAGACTCCCGGCCGAGACACACACATTACCGTAGCTCATCCGGGGATACCTAATCCACCTTAACGAAGAGCTACAATCCTGGCAAAAATTAGTGTGGACAGCGCGTGCATAAATCTCTGTGTCTGGTATTTCCCTTGTTATCTTGAAAAAATAGGCCCCTTGGCCCCCGTCCCCCCTTTCAATGTTGATAAATGAATGAACTGGACTTGATAAAAATGTATTGTGAGATGCAACATTGAAAAGGGGGCCGGGGGGCGGTATGGGGGGAAAGAATATGTATGAACATTAATTTGTTTGTTTAGGGTGGACTGTCCACATAATTTTGGCCAGGATTGTCTGAGAAGAAACAAGATAAAACTTTTGGAAATTTCTCTTATCACAAGGCTTCCGATGTAATATTTCAAACGTGACAATGGCTTTCGTAAACAAATTCACTGTTTAGTGAGCTTTGACAGCAAATCTGTAGTATAAGAAGTTTTTGTAGTGACGGTCTTTTCAGGTCGCATTTTTTGGTCTTAAAAACGTAATGACTATTTTGTGCTCGTTTACTTTTCTGCTGATGACTTTGGTTTAAGTTGCGAATTAATTCCGTCACCAATTGCCCTTTTCAAAACAGTAGAATTGCGCTATCATATTACAAGATATTGAACGCACTCAACATCGAATATCGGCGCGATCCCCTGACTTAAATCCAATCGAAAATATTTTCATATCGTAAAAAAACAGCTAGAAGAAGAAGCGATACATTTGCGTATAACAAATGAGCCATTTCAGGCTTTTCAGGACAGAGTCTTTCGGTGTTTGGATAACTTGAGTGTTGACCTCAATGACCGCACAATGCAACGTATGCCTAAGCGCATTGCAACTATATTAAGTCGGAAAGGAATAAAGCTGAAATACTAAATTAATGTAAATTGTTACTCCGATCCCGTCTGTTTAAGTAAGTTACGCGTACGTAACAACGCCATGTACTCTTATAAATATTTTCTGAACGTTAATTATTTTATTTACTTGAGTTGTGGGATAAATAAATTCAACGGTACACAGCTGTGTACTGTGATAGTAAAATGAATTGCTTGTGTATTCTTTAAACCAACGGTGCACAACTGTGTACCGTCGAACTTCCGGCCGACCTCAGTGATCCATTAAACTATTAAAAACGTCATTAGCTACGTAACCTTAATGTCTCGCATGTAATGTTGATAAGATATAAGCTTTTTGCATAGCTTCATTTCTATTTCAAGATATAGTCTCATTATTACACGCCGGTTCGTTTAATCAAACACGTTCGTTCTAATAGATGTCACAATAAATACCACTTAACATTGAAAACAATAGGCCTCTTTTATCACAAATAAATAAGGTTGAAAAAACATGAACATACGCCTTATGATCTCTGTTAAACAAACAACCCTATTATGCGCCGTCTTAGGTCAATTATAAACGCTTAAATTTGGCATTTCTACCCAGTCATATTTTCAGACAATCCTGGCAAAAATTAGTGTGGACAGCGCGTGCATAAATCTCTGTGTCTGGTATTTCCCTTGTTATCTTGAAAAAATAGGCCCCTTGGCCCCCGTCCCCCCTTTCAATGTTGATAAATGAATGAACTGGACTTGATAAAAATGTATTGTGAGATGCAACATTGAAAAGGGGGCCGGGGGGCGGTATGGGGGGAAAGAATATGTATGAACATTAATTTGTTTGTTTAGGGTGGACTGTCCACATAATTTTGGCCAGGATTGTCTGAGAAGAAACAAGATAAAACTTTTGGAAATTTCTCTTATCACAAGGCTTCCGATGTAATATTTCAAACGTGACAATGGCTTTCGTAAACAAATTCACTGTTTAGTGAGCTTTGACAGCAAATCTGTAGTATAAGAAGTTTTTGTAGTGACGGTCTTTTCAGGTCGCATTTTTTGGTCTTAAAAACTTAATGACTATTTTGTGCTCGTTTACTTTTCTGCTGATGACTTTGGTTTAAGTTGCGAATTAATTCCGTCACCAATTGCCCTTTTCAAAACAGTAGAATTGCGCTATCATATTACAAGATATTGAACGCACTCAACATCGAATATCGGCGCGATCCCCTGACTTAAATCCAATCGAAAATATTTTCATATCGTAAAAAAACAGCTAGAAGAAGAAGCGATACATTTGCGTATAACAAATGAGCCATTTCAGGCTTTTCAGGACAGAGTCTTTCGGTGTTTGGATAACTTGAGTGTTGACCTCAATGACCGCACAATGCAACGTATGCCTAAGCGCATTGCAACTATATTAAGTCGGAAAGGAATAAAGCTGAAATACTAAATTAATGTAAATTGTTACTCCGATCCCGTCTGTTTAAGTAAGTTACGCGTACGTAACAACGCCATGTACTCTTATAAATATTTTCTGAACGTTAATTATTTTATTTACTTGAGTTGTGGGATAAATAAATTCAACGGTACACAGCTGTGTACTGTGATAGTAAAATGAATTGCTTGTGTATTCTTTAAACCAACGGTGCACAACTGTGTACCGTCGAACTTCCGGCCGACCTCAGTGATCCATTAAACTATTAAAAACGTCATTAGCTACGTAACCTTAATGTCTCGCATGTAATGTTGATAAGATATAAGCTTTTTGCATAGCTTCATTTCTATTTCAAGATATAGTCTCATTATTACACGCCGGTTCGTTTAATCAAACACGTTCGTTCTAATAGATGTCACAATAAATACCACTTAACATTGAAAACAATAGGCCTCTTTTATCACAAATAAATAAGGTTGAAAAAACATGAACATACGCCTTATGATCTCTGTTAAACAAACAACCCTATTATGCGCCGTCTTAGGTCAATTATAAACGCTTAAATTTGGCATTTCTACCCAGTCATATTTTCAGACATGTCTGAGAAGAAACAAGATAAAACTTTTGGAAATTTCTCTTATCACAAGGCTTCCGATGTAATATTTCAAACGTGACAATGGCTTTCGTAAACAAATTCACTGTTTAGTGAGCTTTGACAGCAAATCTGTAGTATAAGAAGTTTTTGTAGTGACGGTCTTTTCAGGTCGCATTTTTTGGTCTTAAAAACTTAATGACTATTTTGTGCTCGTTTACTTTTCTGCTGATGACTTTGGTTTAAGTTGCGAATTAATTCCGTCACCAATTGCCCTTTTCAAAACAGTAGAATTGCGCTATCATATTACAAGATATTGAACGCACTCAACATCGAATATCGGCGCGATCCCCTGACTTAAATCCAATCGAAAATATTTTCATATCGTAAAAAAACAGCTAGAAGAAGAAGCGATACATTTGCGTATAACAAATGAGCCATTTCAGGCTTTTCAGGACAGAGTCTTTCGGTGTTTGGATAACTTGAGTGTTGACCTCAATGACCGCACAATGCAACGTATGCCTAAGCGCATTGCAACTATATTAAGTCGGAAAGGAATAAAGCTGAAATACTAAATTAATGTAAATTGTTACTCCGATCCCGTCTGTTTAAGTAAGTTACGCGTACGTAACAACGCCATGTACTCTTATAAATATTTTCTGAACGTTAATTATTTTATTTACTTGAGTTGTGGGATAAATAAATTCAACGGTACACAGCTGTGTACTGTGATAGTAAAATGAATTGCTTGTGTATTCTTTAAACCAACGGTGCACAACTGTGTACCGTCGAACTTCCGGCCGACCTCAGTGATCCATTAAACTATTAAAAACGTCATTAGCTACGTAACCTTAATGTCTCGCATGTAATGTTGATAAGATATAAGCTTTTTGCATAGCTTCATTTCTATTTCAAGATATAGTCTCATTATTACACGCCGGTTCGTTTAATCAAACACGTTCGTTCTAATAGATGTCACAATAAATACCACTTAACATTGAAAACAATAGGCCTCTTTTATCACAAATAAATAAGGTTGAAAAAACATGAACATACGCCTTATGATCTCTGTTAAACAAACAACCCTATTATGCGCCGTCTTAGGTCAATTATAAACGCTTAAATTTGGCATTTCTACCCAGTCATATTTTCAGACATGTCTGAGAAGAAACAAGATAAAACTTTTGGAAATTTCTCTTATCACAAGGCTTCCGATGTAATATTTCAAACGTGACAATGGCTTTCGTAAACAAATTCACTGTTTAGTGAGCTTTGACAGCAAATCTGTAGTATAAGAAGTTTTTGTAGTGACGGTCTTTTCAGGTCGCATTTTTTGGTCTTAAAAACTTAATGACTATTTTGTGCTCGTTTACTTTTCTGCTGATGACTTTGGTTTAAGTTGCGAATTAATTCCGTCACCAATTGCCCTTTTCAAAACAGTAGAATTGCGCTATCATATTACAAGATATTGAACGCACTCAACATCGAATATCGGCGCGATCCCCTGACTTAAATCCAATCGAAAATATTTTCATATCGTAAAAAAACAGCTAGAAGAAGAAGCGATACATTTGCGTATAACAAATGAGCCATTTCAGGCTTTTCAGGACAGAGTCTTTCGGTGTTTGGATAACTTGAGTGTTGACCTCAATGACCGCACAATGCAACGTATGCCTAAGCGCATTGCAACTATATTAAGTCGGAAAGGAATAAAGCTGAAATACTAAATTAATGTAAATTGTTACTCCGATCCCGTCTGTTTAAGTAAGTTACGCGTACGTAACAACGCCATGTACTCTTATAAATATTTTCTGAACGTTAATTATTTTATTTACTTGAGTTGTGGGATAAATAAATTCAACGGTACACAGCTGTGTACTGTGATAGTAAAATGAATTGCTTGTGTATTCTTTAAACCAACGGTGCACAACTGTGTACCGTCGAACTTCCGGCCGACCTCAGTGATCCATTAAACTATTAAAAACGTCATTAGCTACGTAACCTTAATGTCTCGCATGTAATGTTGATAAGATATAAGCTTTTTGCATAGCTTCATTTCTATTTCAAGATATAGTCTCATTATTACACGCCGGTTCGTTTAATCAAACACGTTCGTTCTAATAGATGTCACAATAAATACCACTTAACATTGAAAACAATAGGCCTCTTTTATCACAAATAAATAAGGTTGAAAAAACATGAACATACGCCTTATGATCTCTGTTAAACAAACAACCCTATTATGCGCCGTCTTAGGTCAATTATAAACGCTTAAATTTGGCATTTCTACCCAGTCATATTTTCAGACATGTCTGAGAAGAAACAAGATAAAACTTTTGGAAATTTCTCTTATCACAAGGCTTCCGATGTAATATTTCAAACGTGACAATGGCTTTCGTAAACAAATTCACTGTTTAGTGAGCTTTGACAGCAAATCTGTAGTATAAGAAGTTTTTGTAGTGACGGTCTTTTCAGGTCGCATTTTTTGGTCTTAAAAACTTAATGACTATTTTGTGCTCGTTTACTTTTCTGCTGATGACTTTGGTTTAAGTTGCGAATTAATTCCGTCACCAATTGCCCTTTTCAAAACAGTAGAATTGCGCTATCATATTACAAGATATTGAACGCACTCAACATCGAATATCGGCGCGATCCCCTGACTTAAATCCAATCGAAAATATTTTCATATCGTAAAAAAACAGCTAGAAGAAGAAGCGATACATTTGCGTATAACAAATGAGCCATTTCAGGCTTTTCAGGACAGAGTCTTTCGGTGTTTGGATAACTTGAGTGTTGACCTCAATGACCGCACAATGCAACGTATGCCTAAGCGCATTGCAACTATATTAAGTCGGAAAGGAATAAAGCTGAAATACTAAATTAATGTAAATTGTTACTCCGATCCCGTCTGTTTAAGTAAGTTACGCGTACGTAACAACGCCATGTACTCTTATAAATATTTTCTGAACGTTAATTATTTTATTTACTTGAGTTGTGGGATAAATAAATTCAACGGTACACAGCTGTGTACTGTGATAGTAAAATGAATTGCTTGTGTATTCTTTAAACCAACGGTGCACAACTGTGTACCGTCGAACTTCCGGCCGACCTCAGTGATCCATTAAACTATTAAAAACGTCATTAGCTACGTAACCTTAATGTCTCGCATGTAATGTTGATAAGATATAAGCTTTTTGCATAGCTTTATTTCTATTTCAAGATATAGTCTCATTATTACACGCCGGTTCGTTTAATCAAACACGTTCGTTCTAATAGATGTCACAATAAATACCACTTAACATTGAAAACAATAGGCCTCTTTTATCACAAATAAATAAGGTTGAAAAAACATGAACATACGCCTTATGATCTCTGTTAAACAAACAACCCTATTATGCGCCGTCTTAGGTCAATTATAAACGCTTAAATTTGGCATTTCTACCCAGTCATATTTTCAGACAATCCTGGCAAAAATTAGTGTGGACAGCGCGTGCATAAATCTCTGTGTCTGGTATTTCCCTTGTTATCTTGAAAAAATAGGCCCCTTGGCCCCCGTCCCCCCTTTCAATGTTGATAAATGAATGAACTGGACTTGATAAAAATGTATTGTGAGATGCAACATTGAAAAGGGGGCCGGGGGGCGGAATGGGGGGAAAGAATATGTATGAACATTAATTTGTTTGTTTAGAGTGGACTGTCCACATAATTTTGGCCAGGATTGTAGGTATCTTTCTCCAGGAGAAAGTCGGTTTGACCCAAGCCACCGTAAGTTATAAACATTCAGTCGTCCTTCAGCAGCGAAAATATGTGAAGAAGAATAGCTCAGTGGTAGGGCGCTGGTACGTTAAACCAGAGACCTTGGGTTCGATTCCCGGTTGGGGCAGTCAGTAAACGTTTCTCTACAGCTATGATTTGAGTTCTATAAATTGGTGTAGTGATTTTGAAAAATTAACGTTGTCTAAACCGAGTTAATCAGAGCTAAAGTTTATGTAAATCAGGAGGATATTTTACAGAAACCACGGACATGGCATTATCTTATTTTCACCATGACCAGAAATAAAGGACATTTTAGATCGCCAAATTATGCGCACAAATTATCAAATTTCAATAGTGTAGAATTATCATGATAATCCCCGAGCCCGGGCGGCCCGGAGTCCGGTGAGGGTGCTAATCTCGACATGCGTGTAGTCCACTTTACACGCGTGTAGAAAAAGCGAGGGAGACGAAATCTGGAAAATAGTTTATATAGATATATATATATATATGTTTGGTACGGTGTCACGCGGTAAGAATAGTTGGACACTGGTGACTAGCGACGAAGAAAACTATAAACTCTCAAACAAATGGTATTTTGCTTTCGTTTATTTAAACGAAACGAAATGGAGCATGAAGAAAAGAAGTATACAAACAACCCGTTTAATATATCTTGAAGAGAAACCAGAGAACTTGAAGAAACCAAACGCGCGTATGGTAAACAAAAACTCGATCTGAATTGCAGTGTTTGTAGTCACTCCGTGGTCAAATCATTTTAAAGTTAACGGTAGGATTCTTGGCTTGTTGTTTTCAAGTTTTCGCTTGACCTAAACAATATACAGCTTCACGTTTTCGTGCTTTCCTTTTGCTCGTCCAATTAATCATAAATCAGCTTAACTAAAGCTAACTTAAAACACTACCTTTAAGGCTTATATTAACCGTGGTGGACGTGCATGCATTTTTTATTATTAAAAATACTCATGGGCTTTGTCGGTTTTCTTGGCTGTGTTTCCAAATTTTCGACTGAAACGTTGTCTGTTTAATTCTTCTTTCTGGAATCCGATTCTACTGAATTGTTTTTATCTCAGACTCTATTATAAATGTAATTTTTGAGCTGTTAACTTTTAGTTCTGCCTTTGCAAAATGTACATGCGTAGAGAAGCCATTTAAAGGCTTGCTAAAATTAATCCCTTTTGAAACCTCCTAAAAACAATATATTTTTTACAACCAGAATTTAATAATTGCTTTGATATGTTCAACTTTTATTAAATGATTTAAATCAGTTTTGTCGTCCTATCGACCTATCCATAAATTCTATAATTTAATATCCCAAGGATTTAATATAATTTGTTTTTATATCTGTTTGTTTTTGTATTGGCTGTATATCAGGAGTGCTTATTTTAATCAGGGGGTGGGTGGGTGGGGGGTGTTTCAAAAAAGCATGTAAAAGCGGGCGAGGTGTTGTTGCGTTCATGTATTTCTAGTTCCACACTATTGAAATTTGCTCATTTGTGCGCATAATTTGGCGGCCTGATGTCCTTTATTTCTGGCCATGTTTGGTTTATCTGAACTGCCTACACAACACCCTATACTTTTTACTCTGATGAAGGGTTCTGCTTGAAACGTCAGTATTTCGTTATCAAAACTATTCTCTGCAGTTTACCATCTTTTCACTTTGCTCTGTCTAAAACACTGCCTACACAACACTCTACTTTTTACTCTGATGAAGGACTCTGCTTGAAACGTCAGTATTTCGTTATTATAACTAATCTCAGTAGTTTCCATCTTTTCACTTTGCTCTATCTAAAGCACTGCCTACGACGCTCTACCGAGTGAGCTACATGCATGGTGAAGTTTGGAGCAGGTCGTGAAATAACGGTACTTAAGCCTACGCTATAAACGTTGCACAATAGACAAATTTAACTCAGACGAATTTAATTCGAATATACAGTAGAACCTCGTTATCTCGAACTCGCTTATCTCGAAAACCTCGCTATCTCGAACAAGAGTTGATTTCCCTTCAACATATTTCTTCACTGTTTTACTGTATAATTGACCCCGTTATCTCGAACTCCCGCTATCTCGAACTATTCTTTACCTCCCTTGAGGGTTCGAGATAGCGGGGTTCCACTGAACGTCGCAGTTTCGTCGAATAAAATTCCAACAATTAAATTCGTCTGAATTAAATTCGTCTATTGTGCGACGTTTAGTGCAGGCCTAATAGACCATATTCAGAAATGGCCGTTTAATTAATATTCTTTTATGTGCATATAAATTAGCCCCTCTGATCTCGTTTTCATGTGCGAAATTCAAAAGAATCTTTACTCTAAAACGAGGTCAGAGGGGCTAATTTATATGCATACAAAAGGTTTTATTTATGAATAAGGTCTATATTTGATATTTTAAAACTGAAATCTAGTTTCTTCAAAATTGACTATATCAGAAAAAGCTTTGCTACTAGAATAATAATATTCTCTTCTGAGTTTGAAAATTTCGTGCAATTGAGTATATCATTAGCCGCTATAATATTAACCATCGCCCATTGCCAGGAGTCTATTATGCTTCGGGAATTTCAAATAACAATTAGCATTTAAAGCTTTTAACCAATACCATTACATATTACATGAAGAGTTTAATATATTACCGTCATTAGTGATAATGCCTTTTTTAATTACTGTTTTTAGTTATTGATCCCAACCCCAAGACTACGGCCAGGGCAAGTTTTTTCATACGAAAGAAGGACATCCAGCGAATTGGTTTCGTAAACGTATCGTTTCATGACGGGCCAGAAAAAAAGTAGAGTTGAGCAGTCCGAAAACGTGGAGAATTTAAAAGTTAGTAATCATGGAAAATTTGGCTATTTCGGATTCACTCCGTCCTGTTTACAAGCTTTGAATAATCCATGGAGTTTCCTTGCCGGGATTATCGGTTTAACCTTTGGGCAAGGTTTGTGATGAAGTCTATTTCCTTTTGTTTTAATTAATTTGGATATGTTGGCTGGGTGTAAATGTTATTCGAATTAACCGGCGGGGGGTGTTTACACGAGGCGGGCCCAAACTCAGGTTGGACTGACTTTAGGTCGTTAGGACGTTTCTCTCTGACGAAGGGCCTTCGCTCGAAACGTTTTAGACTCCTACGTTCACTGTTTCGGCAGTATATCTAACCTTACTATATTTCTATTTTTGTAGTGGTTTAACTGTAGATCGTTTTCATGAGTCCGGCCTGAGATTCAGTTCACGTCGGCCTAATCTCAGCTCGCCTGCTAGGCCGGACTGAAATTTTGAGGCTGGCCTCAAACATAATGCAAACATAATCTAATAAGGGGGCGATTACATGGACCGGGCTGACTCGCTTAACCGGGATGAGTTTACGAATCGATTACATGCAGCGGGCTAGCCCGGTAAGCCGGGATGAGTTTTGAATTGATGTGGATGATTTCAGGCCGAAATTCGCAATTACCAAGTAAATAAGGGCGAAGTTACGTTAGTTTTACTTCAGTTTTACACTATATACGTACATGTATAGTTAGTCCATTATTTATTTTGTAAGCCCATCGTTAATAAAAAGATTGTTATAGTCCACGAAAGCGTCTTCACGAAGACTAATTAATTTGTTAAGTCTTCGCTATGATCACGAAACACACGAACAACGTTTTGATGTTATATGTCAGTTCCTTAATTTCAGCATTATTTATTCACACAGTCAGGTAAACAAACGTATACGAAGTGAGTTCAACAGTTTTTCAGCCCGGTTTGCTGGGACGAAAACGGATATTTCATCCCGATCAACCGGGATAGCCCGGGTGCGTTGCGACAACCGAGATCCCGGCAAACCTGGCTATATAGCCCGCTTGCCATGTAATCGAAATGTTAACAAAAACATGCGTTTGATTTGTAAAGCGGGCTAGCCCGGTTAACCGGTCCAGCCCGGACCTAGTAATCGCCCCCCGGTTAATTTGGCTCACACGATTGATTAGGAACTCACTGTGGTTTTAAAACTCGTATAAACTAAATGTACAAAGAAGAATTGGTTTAGTTTAGATGTAAACGAATCTTAACATTAATTCAAACCTCCTTTTGCGGCCGAGGAAAGGATTTCGTGACACGGGCTCATATAATCAGCCTCTATAAGATGGCGTTTATATGGAGGCCGCTTTGCCGAGATCGTGCTTGTGCTATTATTTCTTGTTAATTTTCATCTTGTGTTTATATGAGAGCCAAGCCAGCCTGCGTAACCGAGATATCGCTTTGTGAGACCGAGATCGCGGTTACCCGAAAATTTCATAAAAGACTTCATATACGATTTCATATATGAAATGTCAATTTCATATGAAATGTCAATTTCATATATTAAGTTTGTAATTTCATATATGAAATTTTTTGTATGAAGATAAAAATTTCATATATGGAATAAGAAATTTCATATATGGAATTGGAACATTTTCATATATGAAATGTGCAATTCATTACCCTGCGAGCAGAGCCTTCTTTTCCTTATTTCTTCGCTGAGAGAGAGGAAGAAATGTAGGCTCTGCTGTATTCGTGACTGGTTTCCATTGCGCATACATGTCAGTTGCTTGATTACAATCTCGAACCCAGTCCCAATCAGAGCAGAAAACAAAACGAGAACCGGTTAAACGGGTCTTAAACGGGTTACTTCGTCCTAAATCTTGGACGAAGCCAAACACGAATACAGCAGAGCCTACTTTTCTTCCTCTCTCTCAGCGAAGAAATAAGGAAAAGAAGGCTCTGCTCGCAGGGTACTAATTCATATATGAAATGTTTAATTTCATATATGAAATTACAAATTTAATATATGAAATTGACATTTCATTTATGAAATCGTTATCAAGTCTTATATGAAATTTTCGTAAGGGCGGGCTGGCATTAAACGCTTCGTACACGCGACAAAATTAATCGCCCCCCGGTTAACTTGGCTCACACGATTGATTAGGAACTCACTGTAAACATATTTCCGCACATCCATGTATTATTCTTTATTTATTTTTAATTTCTATGGGTCGGGGATCGATATACGTAGCCTTCCCCCCAGTCCCTTCCCCCCTCCCCCCTCTCCCTCCTCCCAAGGCAAATGAAGTCGAAAGTAAACACAAAAGGAACACAACACTGCTCCCGTGCAATCGGGGAGTTCGCCCGGCTGTCGTTCAGGTGACCGCAAGGGGAAAAAATTACCCACTGCCGCCATGTTTTGCATCACTTTTTTATTTGCAGTCAGCCTTCCCATTTTTTAACATACACACTCCCCCCTTGAGAGCCCCACGAATTGATATTGCCCCCCAGTAAAAGTCCCTTTTTGCTCAGTGAAGTACCGAAACAAATGAATAAAGAATAAAGCAATAAAGATATAAAAGTAAAATTTCGGCTCAGGCTTTGCTCAGCTTTGCAATTCATACGCAACCTTATTACCATAGATATAGATAAACAGGTATAGATAAATTTTTATATTATTTAAATAGTTTTTATTTTGATAAGATTATGTGGTGACGAAAAATCTTTTTATAGTTCCTCACAAAATTTTCCATATTATATTTGAAAGTGAACAAGCTGTTGAGTTCTGACACATGACGAAACAGTCAGAAATGTGTTGTATTTTAACTAGTTTTTATGAAATTTTATGTTCTTCAGTGTTCTTAAAAATCACTCCTCAGAATGCAGGAAATGGCATTTCCAAGACTCTAAATTTCAAAACATTTAGGGACGAGTCCCTTTTTGGGAACGGCCCCCACGGGAAAATCCTTAAAAGAGACCCTGCTTCCAGGTATATATAGATTTCACTGGATACACGACGCCCGGTTTTATTTCGTTTTCACGGCACGAAATTATCGCGTTGAAATCTATTTCTTCTAAGGCAGTGTTTACATGAGGCCGGCGCGAACTCAGGCCGGGCTGACTTCTAGGTCGGTTTGTACTGTTTTTACTGTGGATCGTTTTCCTTCCTTCCTTCCTTCCTTCCTTCCTTCCTTCCTTCCCTTCCTTCCTTCCTTCCTTCCTTCCTTCCTTCCTGCTTCCTTCCGCTAACCAAGCTAGCTCAAGAGACCAAATATTGTGACTAGACTAGACTGGGCTGTGTTGTGTTGTGTTGTGTTGTGTTGTGTTGTGTTGTGTTGTGTTGTGTTGTGTTGTGTTGTGTTGTGTTGTGTTTTATTTAGTTTTACTTCACCTTACTTTACAATTTCCCTGAAGTATGAAGTTTTTTTCTCTTTTTAGCGTTGGCAGTTCTAGGTATGTTGTCAATCGTTATGCCCCAGATTGAAAAAAGATTTAATTTTTCGAGTTTTGTCATTGGAATGATAGCTGCAGCTAATGATGTCGCTGCTGTTGGGTTTGGATTGATTGTTTCTCATTATGGAAACTTTGGAAATAAAGTCAAGTGGATTGGTTTTGGTGGAATAATAACAGGTAGTGTTTTGACTTGTGGTTTTATGAATTGCCGCAATATTGCTAAATATGCGGTGGAAAGCGAAACAGACCAACAAAACAGAGCTGAGCAGAGCAGAGCAGAGTCGAGATAAGCTGAGCGGAGTAGAGTGGAGTGGAGTGAGGTGGGGTGGAGTGGGGTTCGATGTGGTGGTGTGGGGGTAGTAGAGTGGAGTGGAGTGGGGAGGAGCAGGGAAGGGCAGAGTCGAGTCGAGTAGAGTGGAGTTACACAAAGTAGTGCTGCGGAGAGTAGAGCTGTGGAAAGTAGAGCTGCGGAGAGTAGAGCTTAGCGGAGCTAATGTGCACGGAGCTGAGGTGCGCAGAGCTGAGTAGTGCAGAGCTGCGCAGCACAAAGCTGAGCGGGTCAGAGCTGGGCAGCGCAGAATAGAGCAGCGCAGAGTAGAGCGGAGTAGCGTAACGTAGGGTAGAGTAGCGTAGAGTAGCGTAGAGTAGGGTAGTG
>JAWNZC010000072.1:3827500-3837500 GCA_035771165.1 Paragorgia papillata
AACGACGAAGCAAGGAAATGGAAAACTCCAAAAGATGTTACTCTGTCATTTGAAGTGTTCTTTCAAAGAAGGCAAACATTTTTTTTCGCTTCATTAGTAAATGGTTTAAACCTAGGAGTATCAGTAGATGTTTATTGAAGTTGATTATCTGGGTTAGAGTAGTCTTGAGAAAGACTGTTGGTGGTAGTGACTGACGTTATAAAGTAAATGGTTTAAACCTAGGAGTTCAGTGGATGTTTGTTGAAGTTGATCATCTAGGTTAGTACTTAATAAAGTAAATGATTTGAAGCTAGGAGTATCAGTTGATGTTTATTGGGTTTGTTATGTAACCTTCACTCACCATCTGAGTTCTTGTAGCTC
The DNA here is from genome assembly GCA_035771165.1 of Paragorgia papillata. Taxonomy (NCBI): domain Eukaryota; kingdom Metazoa; phylum Cnidaria; class Anthozoa; order Scleralcyonacea; family Coralliidae; genus Paragorgia; species Paragorgia papillata. The sequence goes on from JAWNZC010000072.1 coordinate 3,827,861, forward strand.
AATGGTTAGAGTGTCTCACTGGTCATCAGAAGGTTACAGGTTGTACACATATGTAACCTTCACTTACCATCTTAGTTCTTGTAACTCAATGGTTAGAGTGTCTCACTGGTCATCAGAAGGTTACAGGATGTACACATATGTAACCTTCACTCATCATCTGAGTCCTAGTAGCTCTATGGTTGAAGTGTCTCACTTGTCATCAGAAGGTTACAGGTTTAATATAAATTGTGTTTTTTCAGACATTTGCTAACTGTTCTTGCATTGGCTCTAATCATGGTTTTGGTGGCACAGCAGAAATTGGTTATTGCGATCAGAAGTGCAAAAACTGGATTTTGTTCTTGATCTTAATGAGTGCTGTAGCTCTGGTAGTTTTCTTGCAGTTATCTCCGAGTAAAGTTGTTCTTATCAGGTAGAGCATCTCTTTAAGATCTACAGTTAATATAAGAGTGAGGTGGAGTGGAGTAGAGTGGAGTAGAGTCTAAGCTACTGGAAGGGAGAGAAAGGGAGCGGTAGAGAGCGAAAGGGGGCGGTAGAGAGCGGAAGAGAGCGGTAAAGAGCGGAAGGGAGCGGAGGGGAGCCGAAGGGAGTGAAAGGGAGCGGAAAGCAGCAGTAGTGAGCGGGAGGGAGCGGAAGGGAGCAGTAGATAGCGGAAGGGAGCAGTAGGGAGTGGAAGGGAGAGGTAGAGAGCGGAAGGGAGCGGAAGAGAGCGGAAGGGAGCAGTAGGGAGCGGTAGGGAGCGGAAAGCAGAGGTGGAGAGCGGAAGGGATCGGAAGGGAGCGGAAGGGAGCGGAAGGGAGCGGAAGGGAGCGGAAGGGAGCGGAAGGGAGCGGAAGGGAGCGGAAGGGAGTGGAAGGGAGCGGAAGATAGATAGATAGATAGATAGATAGATAGATAGATAGATATATAGATAGATAGATAGATAGATAGATAGATAGATAGATAGATAGATAGATAGATAGATAGATAGATAGATAGATAGATAGATAGATAGATAGATAGATAGATAGATAGATAGATAGATAGATAGATAGATAGATAGATAGATAGATAGATAGATAGATAGATAGATAGATAGATAGATAGATAGATAGATAGATAGATAGATAGACAGACAGACAGATAGACAGATAGACAGATAGACAGATAGACAGATAGACAGGCAGACAGGCAGGCAGGCAGGCAGGCAGGCAGGCAGGCAGGCAGGCAGGAAGGCAGGCAGACAGACAGACAGACAGACAGACAGACAGACAGACAGACAGACAGACAGACAGACAGACAGACATACAGACATACAGACAGACAGACAGACAGACAGACAGACAGACAGACAGACAGACAGACAGACAGACAGACAGACAGACAGACAGACAGACAGACAGACAGACAGACAGACAGACAGACAGTTAGATAGATAGATAGATAGATAGATAGATAGATAGATAGATAGATAGATAGATAGATAGATAGATAGATAGATAGATAGATAGATAGATAGATAGATAGATAGATAGATAGATAGATAGATAGATAGATAGATAGATAGATAGATAGATAGATAGATAGATAGATAGATAGATAGATAGATAGATAGATAGAACGTCAATTACCCAATTAGTCACTTATAGTGGCATATTAAATTGGCGGATCTTATTCACTAAAAGGTGATGGTGGATGAGATCAAACGCTTTTCGAAAATCTAATAACATAACTCGAACAGCAGTTCCCGTACCGTCTGTGGCTTCAATCCACTTGTGCAACATACTAATTAAAGCCAAGGTAGCGGACGATTTTGGAATAACCCCAAATTGGGCAGGATTTATTATGCTGAGTATTTTGGGAGCGACGAACTTCTCAACTACAAACTCTGCTGCTATCTTGGATATGACTAGTGTCAATGATATCGGTCTTAGATGCTTGTTTACATCTCGGACTATTTTTTCCTTTGGCACTGGAGTAACATTGGCCCATTTCCAATCCAGGGGGAGTTTCTGTTCTTGATAGGATGAGTTAAGGATATTGGTGATGGGCTCTGCAAGAAGTTCAGCATATTCCTTATATAACCAGTTTGGGATAGCATCAGGTCCTGGAGATTTCCCAGAATTTAAAATCTTGAGTTTATTATAGGTTGATTGAATTGAAACTTGAAGAGCAGTGACGGGAAAGTTGGACGGATTTAGGCACAGGATCGGTTGGGAAGTCACTGCTTCTAATGGTGGGTAATTACTCATTGGATTTAGGAAACTCTTGTTTATCAAATTGGCGATTTCGGTGGAAGATAAGTTGTCGATGGACTCAATCTGCAATTGGGAGATCAGGTCAGACTGTTTTACAGGAGAAGTACCGGAAATGCGCTTAACCTCTTGCCACCAAGCTTTGGGATTTGACTCCTTTAAGTCCTGGACTTTACTGGCGTAGAATTTTTCTCGAAGATTTTTCCTCTCACGGTTTACTTGGTTCCGGTATCGGTTAAAGCTTAGAATGTCACCTCTAGAGAAGGCCTTTTGACGTTGTTCGATTAGATGTTTAAAATGCTTGGTAATCCAGGGGGGTCATTGTGGTGGAGTTTGACCCTCTTAATGGGCATAATGACGTCAAGGCCTAAATTAATGAGGGATTCTAATAGGTTAGACTTTTACTCGCAAGATGGAGTAGTTTGAAATATGCTCCAGTCGATATCACGTAAGAACCTACCAAGTTCCTGCTTACGAGATGGACGTGTGTCTCTTTTGTACACGAATTTGCAGCTATGAATTCTGGATTCCCTTTGTTTCGGTTCGACTGATACGGAGATATGATCAGACAGGCCAAAAGGTGGGCGAGGTTCAATAGACCTTAGGTCATAGTAACGGTGAGGGTTTGTAAGGACGAGATCGAGGGTGTTATTACCACGCGTGTGTAGGTGAACAAGCTGTTTCAATTGAAATTGACGCACAAGGGCTTGGACGTTCAATTTATTAAAATCTCCAGCGATAATTATGCCGCAACCGGGAAATTGGCCCTCTATTTCAATAAGGGAATTGGCTAGGTACTCGGACATAATGTTGTTATTAGCCCCAGGGGGGTGATAGATAGTGCCCGTTACAATGCACGGAATTCCTCTCGGAAGGCGTCTTGGTCTAGTGTGAAGCCAAAGTACTTCCAGATCAGTTTCGTCAAATTGGTCCAGTACTTTGATTTTGGTGGATTCTTTAGAGTATAAACAAACACCTCCGTGTAAACCAGTCGAGCGGTCCCGTCGCGTGAATTTGTAATCCGGAAGTTGAATTTGATTGTCGCCAATAGACTCTTTTAGCCATGTTTCAGTGAAAAATAAGAAATCAAATGTCTCTTCCATTGCAAATGCTCGTATTTCATCGATTTTTGGAACGAGTGACATTACATTTGAAAGTAGGAGGATTGGTATGAATTCGTTTGGTGTAGTTGTAGGGGTAACGCATTGGATAGTCGATGTATCTAGAATCTCAGCACATGAAATTGGCGTTAAATTACTCAGGTTACGTTTTCGCCCTACTATATTATCATTAAGTGTGCGGGAAAAGTTCACCGGTGGATGTGTAATTCGGACCGGAATATTATTTGTCATGATCAACTTGGGAGTGTTTAAGTTCTCGTCACTTGGCGGACAAATTCCAGATATCTCTGCCAGTTCAGCCAGTTGTTGGTCCGGTTGCTCTGATTGTACTTCGGTTTTCCTCGAAAAAAACCCTGACTTTGCGTTCTCTGGTTTGTCCTGTCGACCGATCTTTCGAAACTCTGGTATGTTCCATTGAGCAAACCACTGCACTGTCGTCGCTGATGATAGGGCATCCTGATGTTGATGGGTTGACCACCGGGAAAGCCCTGATTGGGGATCTTCCGGCTTTCACCATTCGACAGGCGTCTAATTTGTTTTCGAGGTGTATACATTGCTCTTTTGTTAATAAATTGGCCACGCGGCGACTCTTTGCTCCTCAGACTGTCAAATTGAGGGCAGATAGGCGTATCGGTTTGTGAAATAGTGATCGTTGAATGAATTATCTCGTGTCGTTTTTTCCTTCCGTCTCGTATTTGTTCAGCGAATGATTTGCTGCTGTGAATGTTTGTCTCCTGTGTCGAAGAACCCGAAAATGAAGACACAGGGCAAGTAGGCTCTGTTACTCGTAAAATTTCGATGTCGAGTTTGACTTCGGCCATTTCCACAGATAAGCGCCTACACTCTGTACATTCACTCTCTGTTCCATGCTGTTCATGCGAAGGCTGGTTTGAGGAAAATAATGGAAGCCCTTCAGAGACGTCGCCGTCGTCGTCTAACACGGTGCTTTCAGTTGTGACCAAATTCAAGATTTGTCCTTTTAAGATGTTTCCCATTTGACCTTGAAATAGCAACGATCTCTTGTTGGTATACCAAGTGATAGTGATTTGGTCATTGCGAAACGCTTTGGCACTTCCCCCAGGCGAACTCCATTTGCCATCATCACCGAATATATCAAACATAAGTTGCTTTAATTCTTCTAAATCTCCCAACCATTTGACTTTACCGTAAATACTGTTTTCTAAATACTTGCTATATTTCAATAAAACTTTAGAAGCACGACAAATTTGCTGGACTTTTTCCGACGTCGAGGAGCTCAAAGAGACACGTCTGCTCGCCATGCTTATGTATGAAGAGAGCAGGAAGAGAGCGGAAGAGAGCGGAAGAGAGCGGAAGGGAGCAGTAAGCAGCGGTAGGGAGCGAAAGGGAGCAGTCGGAAGCGGAAGGGAGCATTAGGGAGCGGTGGATAGCGGAAGGGAGCGGAAGGGAGCGGAAGGGAGCGGAAGGGAGCGGAAGGGAGCGGAAGGGAGCGGAAGGGAGCGGAAGGGAGCGGAAGGGAGCGGAAGGGAGCGGAAGGGAGCGGAAGGGAGCGGAAGGGAGCGGAAGGGAGCGGAAGGGAGCGGAAGGGAGCGGAAGGGAGCGGAAGGGAGCGGAAGTAGGGAGGGGAGTGGAGTCGAGTGGAGTGAAAGGGTTAGGAAGGGAATGGAAAGGAATGGAATGCAATGCAATGGAGTGGAGTGAAGTAAAATGGAGTGGCGTGGAATAGAATGGAATGGAGTACAGTGGAGTGAAGTGGAACTGAGTGAAGTGGAATGATGTGCTGTGGAGAGTAAAGTGGAGTGGAATGAGTTGAGAAGAGGGAAGTGCGGCGGAGTGCAGTGGAGTGCAGTGGAGTGCAGTGCAGGAACAATCAATGCATGTTTGTGGCAACTCTACGTCAAAATATTTTTCCTAGATGTTTACGTCCAGAAGATCTTTCATTTGCTTTTGGTTTACAATTTTTGTCAACGAAGCTTATTGCTCATATTCCTGGTCCTATACTATTTGGTCATGTTGTGGATTTAAATTGCGTTATTTGGCAAAAGGTTTGTGATAAGACTGGTTATTGCTGGATTTACGACATGGATGAACAAATGAAAATGATTACAACAATCTCGGGCACATTGGCAGGTACGTGAAATGTTTTTGGCTATGAGTGAAGGTTGAGGAAGTTCTGATTTTACCCTTATCTGTCTGTCTGTCTGTCTGTCTGTCTGTCTGTCTGTCTGTCTGTCTGTCTGTCTGTCTGTCTGTCTGTCTGTCTGTCTGTCTGTCTGTCTGTCTGTCTGTCTGTCTGTCTGTCTGTCTGTCTGTCTGTCTGTCTGTCTGTCTGTCTGTCTGTCTGTCTGTCTGTCTTCAAGGATATGATATCAGGTCAAGGATATGATATCAGGTCAAGCGATATTTTAAATCAATTAAACTGGGATCAGTTGTCTGTTAGAAGAAGTAAACGGATATGTGTTATAATGAATAATATCATTAGTGGCACTGTACCTGACTATCTTAGCCAAATGTTTATGAAAAGTGTTAAATTAACTCATACAGGCAAAGGTTAAGAGAAAGTGAAAATAATTTAATTATTACTCGTATTCCAAAAAGAGAATATTGTAAGAAAAGTTTTCCCAATAGAGGTGCAAAACTTTGGAATTCATAACTCTTGCAGCATAAATATCAAATCGAAAATAAACTATCTGCATACACGGAAACTGTCAACTAAATCAATCTTCTTTATTTTTCTATTTTTTTTTTCTTAAAAAATTCAAAATTGTAAAAATATTTAGTATGTTGTATTTAGTTAGTTGAAATAATTACTGTTAGATAGTAATTATTTTTATATTTTTAATAATACGGCTTTCATGGAAAGAAGTTTAATATGTAACTTATCGAAATTACCGTATTCAAATAAAGGTGAATCTAATCTAATCCAATCTAATCTAATCTAATCTAATCTAATCTAATCTAATCTAATCTAATCTAATCTAATCTAATCTAATCTAATCTAATCTAATCTAATCTAATCTAATCTAATCTAATCTAATCTAATCTAATCTAATCTAATCTAATCGAATCGAATCGAATCGAATCGAATCGAATCGAATCGAATCCTGTCTGTCTGTCTGTCTGTCTGTCTGTCTGTCTGTCTGTCTGTCTGTCTGTCTCTCTGTCTGTCTAGAGCCGATGATGAGGAACTCGATAAGAAGGTAATCGAAGCTAATAAGATCTTAAAATCGCTTGCCAAAGATCGTAACTGGGATTTTATAGACAATAGTAGAATAAGTAAGAATTATCTAAATAATAAGGGCCTTTATTTGAATGCTAATGGAACAGCTGCTCTTGCCAAGAATATTACTAGTTATCTTTAAATTCGCATTGACCGGAGATGAACGGTAGCTTTATAGCCCCAACTGAGTTTTTTGCAATAACGAGTCTACTATATTTCCTAAGATAAATAGGGGCTTTAAAATGTCCAGTTTCAATATAGTAAGCCTGACGAAGCACATTGATGAATTGAGAATTCTTTTAGATAATCAATATTTTGATAAAAGTATTGACACTGGTATTTTCCCAACAAAATGGAAAATAGCAAAAATATTTCCTCTATTTAAAGCAAATGATCAACAGAATTATAGACCAATGTCTGTATTATCAGAAGTATCAAAAATATGTGAAAGGGTTGTGTACGATCAGCTGTATGCCTATTTAATGAAACATGATCTATTAACTAAATACCAGTCAGGGTTTCGTTCCGTTCACTCTACCGTCACTGCTCTATTAGATGCCACAAATGAATGGTACCTAAACATTGACAAAGGTATGACCAATATGGTGGGGTTTTTTTTTATCTTGCCAAAGCATTTTATACCGTTTCTCACGCAATTTTATTGAGAAAGTTATAGCTTTATGGTATTGGGGGAACAGCTCTTGGTTGGTTTCAATCGTATTTATTAAATAGGCAGCAGCAATCACGGGACGAAAAATTGGATTTGCATGTTTGCAAATTTATGTGCAAATTTGATGCAAATTTCATATTTGTCCATCTTTGCCATATTTGCACTTGTGCAAATTTGGAGTTTTGCAGTATCTTTGCGCCGATTGCAAAGTTGCAAATGCCGCGATTGCAATGGATGCAAAGTTATATGCAAATTTATGGCAAAAACGAACTTTGCAATATATTCAAAGAACAGTGCAAATTTGATGCATTTTTATAAATTTGCAATTATCGCAAATTTATATGCTTATTTGTTGCAAAAACGAACTTTGCAATATGTTCAAAGAACAGTACAAATTTGATGCATTTTTAAAAATTTGCAATGATTGCAAAATTATATGCTTATTTGTTGCAAAAATGAACATTGAATTAAGTTAAAAAAACAGTAAAAAATTAATGCATTATTTTAGATTTGTAATGATTGCCAAATTGTTTGCTAATGTTTTTCGAAAACGAACTTATATGATGAATAATATGCAGTTCAAAATTAAAGCATTGTTTACACTATATATGACATATTAGGTAATATTTTGTTCTAAAAATAACTTTTTTTATTCAAAGATATGAGCAAAATTGACCCAAACATATTAAGTATTTGAAATGGATTACAATAGTTATAGTTATAAAATGAACTTTACTACATTTACTAAGTACTTTTTAGCACTAAACTTAAGGTGGCTCAGTACAGTTACTTTTAATACCGAGGAATGTAAGTTTGGTCTGCAATAAAGTATAAATACATGTATTTTAGGGCACAGAAAGTTAATCCAACAAGTGAAAATACAGTTTGGCACCAAATACTGTAACTACAAAAATTGTAGAGACCGTTGCTATGGTAAGAATGACGTTTTAAAATGGCGTAAAATCACCATTAAACCAAATTTATTTCTAAAAGGAAGTCGGTGACCTTCAATTTTTTTCATCAAAATTTTCCCACAGTTTTAATAATTTTTCCATTTTAGAAAGTGATTAAAAAAGTATAACAATATATTATACTTAACATATATAATAAAACTGTTTAAATATGCAGGTTTAACAAAATTAATAATTGTTAAGTCAAAAAGTAAGTTTCAGGTAATTAAGCCCTTCTTTGCATCCAATCCGGAATATCATCCGGGACATGTTTGGTCACAGCATCGCCAACATAGTGCTTTTTGACCAATGACCTTGCTTTGGCCAAGCATTTTCTCATCCATTTTCTGTCCAGGCTGTTCAAAAGGTTTGTAAATCTTTCAGAACGCCTCCTCCTCGCTATTTTCTGGAGACATTGCCTCCTGTATCAGCCCCCTCCTTATTTCGACCTTTTTGGTCACTGGCCACGTTGAAGATTTGTTTAAAGTATCTATGCGACGTCGAAGTTTCTATATAACAAAAATTATAAATAAGCATAATAGTAAAAAATAATAATGATAATGTAACAAAACAGTATTTTTGTCGTATACGTAGTGACAAATTTAAAGTGCACATAAAGCCAAATTTGTTATCATCTGAATACGTTCTACATAGAGCAAACAGTTGTTCAGTGAAATATTTTTTTGATTGGAGCTATTCCTCAATGTTTTTTGGCGATTCCCACTTCTAGTATGGTAATGATCGAGATGACGTCTATGTAGGCATTTGGCTTTCTTTCTTTTTTTGGTAAGATAAACTACCTGAGAATTTTTGTGAAAAATCTCATGACAATATAGAACATGTTGTTCAAACACACCATTAATGGAAGAATTGGGTCATGTCTCTCCTGTAAATAAATATTGTATAGATAATGATGACTACTTTGACGTCATCTCATTACCATTTTGAAAACAAAAATCTGTATTCAAGCAATAAAGGTTGCACCAATAAAAAAATATATATGCACTTTAAATATTGCATGCAAAAACGTTTTAACTTAAGCATGGTGAATGGATATACGAGGCAGTTCTGAAAAGAACTGTTCGAAACTTCATATTACAGTAAGAATAATTATAGAAATTAAATTAGTAAATATTTACTAGAAGAAAGCTTGATGCATTTCGGCATACCTCCATAAGAAAAGCGGTCTGCAAAAATGCTTTTTTCGGAAGAGAGTACTGCCAAAATGCAAGGTGTTTTCAGGCTAGTATCTATTCTCTTGTTTCATGTCTACTATTATTCTTATTACTTTACAAAGTTTTGAACAGTTCTTTTTACAACTATCCAGTATAACCATTCACCATGGTTAAAACGTTTTTGCTTGTAAAAACAATGTCAATTACAATGAGTGTGGCAATAATAATAATAATAATAATAATAATAATAATAATAATAATAATGATAATGATAATGATAATGATAATAATAAT
>JAWNZC010000072.1:3840000-3880000 GCA_035771165.1 Paragorgia papillata
AGTGAAGTGAAGTGAAGTGCAGTGCAGTAGAGTACAATACAATACAGTGCAGTGAAGTGCAGTATTAGTACAATATTATAAAAATTATTTATTTAATTAAAAACAGGTAGTAAATTGGTATGAGTTAAGCAGCACTGAAAAGATAAATGCTTGTATATAATATATAATATAATACAATATAATATAATATATAATATAATACAATATTACAATGTGATGCAGTACAATAAGCAATACAACACAACACAACACAACACAACACAACACAACACAACACAACACAACACAACACAACACAACACAACACAATGCAATATACAATACAGCACTCTGCAATAAAATGCAAAGAGAATGTTTATACCTTTGAATACACTGTAAAACTATACAATAATAAAATAAATATTTACAAAACTGCAATACATTCAAGCAAAATACAATGCAATACAGTACAATATTATAAATATCATCTTAAATAATGCATCAGCTATTAAAAGTATTATATAGGTATGGGATTAGCTGCACTTAAAAATAAACAATTTTTTCTTCTTTCTACTTACTTGTTTTGTTTAGTTGGTAGAATATCTTTCTGGCTTTATGTTTAATTTGGTGTTCTTTTGTTAAGCTCTAGCCCAAAAAAAGAATTGAAAAAGACAGCCTTTGATATAAAAACTTTTATTTATGAAACAAAGAGTTCCAAAGAGTAACCACAAAATGTTTTAACTTATAAAATACATTTATAAAATACAAAAACTAGTAACGATTTAACTTGTTTTTACATGCCAAACTTAGATATTTGATGTATGGGTCAAACACTGTCAAAATTTATATTTTTCGAAGACTTCGATGATGCAAACGCTATTTATCCCGCTGTAGAATACTGGAATTTAATCCAAGATACAGAATACTGATTACTAATAGTTCACACTCCTTCAGTTTACTAACCTATTTTTATCAAAGTAACGTGATTTCTTCAACTTTTTGACGTCGTTTGTCGTGATCAATCTTCGTTTTCTGTTTTTTGTTTGTACAGTGCCGTCACTGCAGTGTTTAACAAGCTTCTTTGACGTCAAAAATCCACATATTCAGACAGATAGTACGGGATAAACAACAGAGGTTTCCTAAGGCACCACTTTGATGACAAATGACGGCGTTTTTTGTAGATGTTCACTGTAAAAAAATGATTTTTTCCTTGTGTCCATTTAGACTAAACCAACCCGCCATCTTGTTGCTTGAATTAGTGTGTTTTAGCGGGAAATTTCTTGAGATATGATTGGCCAATAAAACTATGAACAAGGCTCCGACTTTATTCCGACGACTTCCGATGACGCATCCATGGAAACATCGAATACGACAGCGCTAGCAGTCCATTTGAGCTATCATTTCCTTCAAATTATGAAGGTTAACCACTATTAAAACCACCATCTGATTGGACAACCTTTTAAAACGAAACCTCACCCCCATACCACCCCCCGGTAATCACGCCCCCCGGAAACCCTAAACCTAACCACAACCCTCCGGAAAAATGTGCCTTCTCTCAGACCCCGACCACAACACCCCTCTAGGATTTTTAGCTTTATGTGTTCAAGTTTAACATCCCGCATGTGGGATGGTTTTATTAGATGGTTAAGCTTCATATTTTGTAACCGATGATACCTCTCCATTTGCAAAAGCAGTCCATTTGCAAAAGCAGTCCATTTCCTCCCATCTTCGTAGATGTACCTTTTGTTTTGCACGCGTTAGCTGCTTTCAGCGCCACCTTCATCAGTTCCTGTGTGGAAGATCCGGAGGAACCCCTAAAGTTTGGTGCGCTAACGTATTCGAGAGTTTTGGTCCGCTAACGTATTCGAGAGTTTTGGTCCTGCATCGTTCATACCAGTCCAACGAATTTCCAGAAAATTCATAGCTGGGTATGACAAAGTGGGTGGGGAAAACATTCTATTTGTGTTGCTATTGGAGAAGAAGTCCCTTTTATAAAGAACTGGAATTAATGTTTGTATCCCACAGTGCAATGTTTCATATATTTTATAGCGGTTGATCCAAGCAATATTTTCAACTATTTGTGTTTTGGCGCAAACATTTCTTAGGTTACTATAGTGTACCTTTGATGTTCAAATTGTGCGCAGACTAAGTGGCGTAACTCTAGGTGCTCCACCCGGCTCTAGGGCTGGGGTGCCCTGCTAGCCCTGAAGCCTGGTCATCTAAATGACGTTTTTGTTCTTTAATTTCTTTAAAACGAACTTCACCATAATAAGCTCCCTTGAAATCAACCATCGTGATTTCTGCATAATAAAGCACACCATGGCCATTAATTTATGCGTCTGGGCACAAGTGATTTACTGTTTTTTAAGAAACTTCTAAACTTGCTCCAAGTCCGCCTCTCTTTTTCTGACGGGAGAAAGGCAGGCGGGCGAAATCGGAAAGGTGGGAGACGAGAGGCGGTCTTGTCTCACTTGCAGGGTTTTGAATCTAATTAAATATTTTTGGCGGGAAATCGTTGAAATGTACATAAACCGGAATCTCTTAATAAACAGTGCCCGCTTAATAAACAGTGCAGAACATTTCTGGGTGTAAAATTTTTTTTACACTGATTAGCGTTGCCGTACCAACCACGTTTTTGATGACGTTTAACTGATGACTTTTTTCTTTGATGACTGCTTAAATATAGTACATATTTTTTTATTTTCTTGAGTATTTGACTAACTTTAGTATTTTTAACATAATTCCATGAATTTTGTGTTATATAAGTTCATCTAGTGATGTCACAAATTCAATATGGCAGAATCCAAGAAGGCCGAACAGTGACGTCATGCAGTGACGTCATCAATTTTATATTTTCACGCTAATTCACGCTGTAAACCTAGCGACGTAAAGAAACAATCAATTAAATGAAGCAACAACCAGTACCAAAGAAATGGGTTATTTTTTCGAACAGGTTTTGCGAACAGTATCCCACGGCATGTGAACCCATCACGAACACCGACGCGACGTGATGAGAAACTAAATACTCTTCATTCATATTTCAGATGTGACACACATTGTTCCTGTCCGAGTTACTCATCCTTCTGGTAATGCGCCTCGCATGTTTGGTAATATAGTAGGGCGAAACCGTAATCTAACACCAATCCCTTCTACCGATATGCCAGTCTCCAATATGCAAACTGCATCTGTTCGTTCAAGGGTTTCTTTGCCCTCTTTGTTCCTTTCAAACACAAGATCTGTCGTTAATAAAATAGAGGATTTAGAAAAGAAAGACTGATATTTATATTGTTAAAATTATGAAAAATCTCTTCATGAAATCTTCAAAACTTAAGACGTTCTAAATTATTGTATTTTGATTAATTTGCACTGTTACATTGGATATGTAATATTAATTTTCACCAAAAATTTTCATATCAAATTTATGTGCAGATTTAATCAGCAAAGTTAATAAAAAAACACTGGCGCAAGTTTGTGCAATTTTGGTGTATTACCTTTGCAGTAAATTTGCTCTATATTGCAAATTTTGTGCAAATTTAACTACAGATTTGCAATTGAATTTTTCATATGCAAATGTGTGTGCAAATTTGTTGCAAATCCGGACTATGCAAAGATGAAAAATCACATGTGCAAATTTGATTTGTGTAACGTTATATTTGCAGTAACTTTGCACTATATTGCAAATTTAATGCAAATTTAACTACAGATTTGCAATTGAATTTTTCGTATGCAAATATGTGTGCAAATTTGTTGCAAACTTTTAATCTGCAAAGTTGAAAATACACATGCGCAAAGTTGTGCAAATTTAGTTGTCATATTTGCACTAAATTTGCATTATGTGCCAATCTATTGCAAATTTTGAATTAAATTTGCATGGATGCAAAGTTATGGGTAAAGATGATGCAAATTTGATTAAGTGCAAAGTTGAAAATACACGTGTGCAAAGTTGTGCAAATTTAATTTATTAAATTTGCAATAAATTTGCAAGCATGCAAATCTATTGCAAATCTAACTTTTCGTCCCGTGAATGCATTGTCGAAGGTAGCATTTCAAAGCGACAAACCGTTAGCTGTGGTGTGCCGCAGGGGTCCATTTTAGGTCCCTTATTGTCCCCGAGCCCGGGGGTAGGGCCGAAGGCCCGGAGCCCGGTGAGGGTGCTAATCTCGACATGCGTGGAGTCCACTTTACACGCGTGTTAAAATGCGACTCAGTTTGAGCGATCTGAATAAGTATAAATATAGAAATGCCATAAATGAAAAAAAGCCATGGCAGCCAGCCAGCCTGGCATTTGTTTGAGTAGTTTTCAAAATGCAAATATTTTTAGATCTCTAGCAATGTTCCTTGTAAACATGGGAAGAAAGAAATGTATTTTCTAGCATTACGGAATGTACACAATGACAGCAGAGTGTATTGTGTGACAATTCTCTAGGGTAATAACACCAGGTTGTATATAAGGAAGTAAAATAGAAGTTGTGCCATTCGAGGCATTCTCTCCCTGTACGCTTGTACAAAATGTTTATCAAACTTGAAAATTGGTTATAGAATAATTATGGTTATTGTGTATGTATGTCCGACAACATGGCAAATAAAGAGATACTCGCCTCCTATCACTATTGTACTGGTTATTGTGTTAATGCCGTTTAGCTAGAAAATGCTTTATACTCGTCACATGGTGTGTAGAGTATAACTGTGAAATATAACCCTAATATTTTGATAACATTGGGACGTCTGCTTCGGTAGCCTGGTGGTAACATCCATATCGTTGGTTTACACGCAAATGAGATCGAGTTCAAACATGGGAAGCGACGTGCTGTTTTGTTCATCTCAATATTTTTAACCGAATATCATCCTTAAATTTTTCTTTGTTCTTTGTTACCTTTTTCTTAAAAAAAATAGAGTTTTTGTTTTTTTATTTCAAATATTCTACCAGAATTAAAACTATATTTTCATCGTTCCGACAGGAGTGGCTATTTCCATGCCCCCAATAAAAAAGAGCGCAAGGAGCCGGTTGCAAAATTGACAAAAATGCATGTAAAAGCGGGCGAGGGGTTATTGCATTTAGGTATTTCTAGATTCTAATATATATTAACGACCTCCCTTCTTGTTTATTGCATACCAAACCATATATGTATGCTGATGACACCATGCTCAGTGCTGCTGCAGTATTAATGTCTGAGTTACAATTTAAAATAAACGAAGATTTAGAAAATATCAGAAACTGGTTAATGGCAAATAAGCTAAGCTTAAATGTTGCGAAAACTGAATTCATGTTCTTCGGAACTGTTTTCAGATTGTCTAATTTAGGTAGAACTTTTCCAATTACCATTGGTGAAAAAGAAAGTAAGAGAGTTGAAAACACAAAATACCTAGGCGTATATTTAGATGAAAATCTTACATCGAATGAGCACATTGATAAACTCCGCTCCAAAGTTAATCGTTCCATAAGTGGTCTAAGACAGGCTCGTGATTATGTCTCATTAGATATATTAAAAATGATGTATAATGCGTAAATACAGCCTGTCTTCGACTACTGCGATGCTGTTTCGGGCAATTTAAACAAAGGGCTTGCCAGAAAAATCCAGAAATCACAAAACCGTGCTGCCCGAATAATTACTTTTCAAGGCTATGACGTGAGATCAGCAGATCTTCTGGAACACCTAAATTAGAATAATTTAGCTTTGAGAAGAGATACGCGGCTCAGCATTTTAATTACGATGTAATTAATTGCAATGAGTAATGAGTAATGAGTAATGATTTATTTAACGTCGTAAGCACAGGATGTGGTCGTCCAATCATCCGAGCCAGAGGCTCTTGTTAAAAGTGCACGGTATAAGCTAAGAGCAAAGTGTTGATTTTTTACGGCAATGTTCCAAAATATCTCTGTGATCTTTTCTCATTGAATTCTGAAAATAACCCATACAAATCTCGTCTTAAGCAGAATGCCGTCAATGTGTCAATGAGTTATATTCCAAAAACGGAATATTACAAAGCGTCTTTTCATACAGGGGAGGAAAAAATTGGAATTCTCCCCCGCTTGATATAAAAACCGCAAAATCAAGAACAATATTTAAAAATAAGTTGTCAATGGGCTATAAAGCTTCCGTTTCAACCTCATGAGGTCAAAATATTTTATCATTATCGTATATAGCTGCATCATTGTATCTTAAATTTTTATGTAATTAGTTAGTTATTTAATTACTTTACTGTCTGTCTGTCTGTCTGTCTGTCTGTGTGTGTGTGTGTGTGTGTGTGTGTGTGTGTGTGTGTGTGTGTGTGTGTGTGTGTGTGTCTGTCTGTCTGTCTGTCTGTCTGTCTGTCTGTCTGTCTATCGCCATATCTCACGAAATGCTGCACAGATTTTGATGAACGTTTATGGAGAGATTGACCATAGACCGAGGACCAATCCTTTCAATTTTGATTGAATTTGCTTAACATTTAGATGAGAAATAAATAAACATCTGACCACAAGATTCGCCGTGTAAAAAGAAATGCTCATTATCCTTATTTTATGCAAACATTTTTTAATGCTTTCTTACATTATTTAGGCATTGGAATGTTATGTTTTTTGATGTCGTGGGTTTTCTACAAGGAGCCAGAGAGATCATCCAAATCCTTTGGTTTTGAAAATCGTGCTTTGGACAAAGGAATTGATGATACAAGGATGTAAATTAGCAGGATTAGATAATTTTGTAGCACCCGTTAGTTTAACGCTCTTTTGATTTGTATAAGACACCAGACTATTTTACTCTGTCTAACACCAGAACACCAGACTATTTTACTCTGTTTAACACCAGACTATTTTACTCTGTCTAACACCAGACTATTTCTCTCTATCTAACACCACACTATTCTACTCTGTTAGAACCTTTTTCATAACGATCACCCCTGATGAAGACACTAGATCGGAGTGTCGAAACGTTGGGTCATGAACAGTAACTTTTGAAGCTACAATCAGTGACAAAATACCTTGGGACATCTCGCATTGTTGGTACTTACCTAATATTTCTTTCAATTATTTTGGTAGTAAATTATATCCCTCCCTCCCCCTCCCTATTCAATGTTGAATTTAAAGTAAGGAACTCAGTGAGCATTGAAACGAGCGCCTAAAGAGTCACCAACATTGAACAGGGGGGCCGGGGGATAATTGGAGCGGAAAATATTGTCCTTTAGGTTGAAGTGTCCCAACACTTTTGTCACTGATTGTCTGCGAAAACATTTTTAGTTCATAAAATAAACCTAGTTACATAGTCAGTTATTTTTCTAAAAATAGTTATATTTAACAAAGATGTTCACAATTTATTGTTAACAAAATTGTTATGGGCATTTCCAAGCTATTAAATAGGCAGTTTTGTTGTTTTAAAGTCAGTTTACTGCTCAAGGCGTCTTTGCACGTATTATGCAAAAAGATTTCGGCTAAAATAGGTGCGTTATCAGCAATGCAATTAAAAATGCTCGATTTACCTAAAACGAAGTTTTAATATATTTACAATCACTCGATTGCGCATTTATTTATGTATGCGTGGAGTATAACTTGTGCAATGTCACTCTTCATCTAACGGGCGTCACGTTAAACGAGAATTAAAACGTGTTTATTTTAGCCAGTTGCGCAATATTTAACGGGTTCTGCGCCGGTATTAGCAATAACGCTATTTGAGGTAGGGACCTTTTATTATTTTAACAATTGCTGTAGAACGTACGCGTACTTTAATTTCAGCAAAAAAACAAATATTAGAGAAGTGATACTAGGTTTAAAAATCCGAAATTCTCAACGTCTACCAACTTCTATTAAAGGCACGAAAGGGACAAAACATATTGAAACTTGTTCTAGGTTTTCATTAGCAACCATATTACGAACAACATTACTAATACATACTAAGGTAAAACGCGAAATATTTTCGGAAAATTATTAGAGAGATATAACGTAATACAACGCTTGTGCGGTTGTCATGACAAATGTCACAACGTCCACGGTTCTCACCAACGGTTCTCACCACGGTGCTCACTGAACACCGTGGACGTTAGTTTGCTAATTTACGCTTGTTTCTTTACAAATAGTCAGTGCTGCTGTTTTCTAATATCATCTGCATGGTATACTTTACATTTAATGAGTTTTAACCGGTATTGCATCGACAAATATTGATATTTATCTAGCATACGGCCAATTTTCAGAGCACTATAGTAAATAGTCGTTCGCTTATAGCATTTCCAACTGGAATGAAAACTTTAATAAACAGAAGCGCTATTTTTTTGTTTGCGTTCATAAAATTAACAAATGTTTTGCTGCAGTCTTGTAGCCAGTTATATCAGCTTTCGAATAATGTGTAGAGCCAATTTATATAAGCCTATAGCAAATATAAATTTAAGTTAATGAGGCAAAAACGTCTAAGCAAGATGTAAAGCTGCGTAAAGACCTTGTAAATCGGTAGGGGTCCGGACAAAGATCAATTTCTCAGCTGTCAACAACTCAAATAAACCCCAGACGGGTATAAAGGTCAGTCTTTCCAACCAGCATGACTCCGCCCGTGTAGAACACAAGGCAATGAATAGTCTAACCAGTGGGAACGGTATTTCCTCTTTTTCGCGGGAAAATCTGCCAATCAAATTTCACCTAGCCGTCCTTATAAGACTTCAACACGCACCATATGAACCATTGTGATCAAGAGCTTTACACAATAAGCTACGTGTAAGCTCGGCAAAGCGAACAAATTACCACCCATCCCACCCATTCAACGATTTTGCACGTCTTTATTAAAAAAACCCAAAAAAACCCAAAAAACCCAACAAAAAACAAAACAAAAAAAACAACAAAAAACCCCAACAAAAAACACAACAACAAACAACAACCTGTATATGTGGGTTAAAACGTTTTCACATAAACACTACTCTTAGAGTCTGTCATGCGAACTGCGTCAAATGACTTATGGTGGACACTCTATTATCTTAAAGTAATATATGAATCAATTTTGTATATAGCATTACTATTTTAATAAAGATTTGGTTTGGGGATGAAGTGCTCCCAAAGGTCACCCTCAACCCCATAGACTCATACGAATTGATGTAATTATAAGAATTAGTCGAAAGTAAGAAATGTCCAACTCGGGGATCTATTACCCCTTGGACATGTAGGATGCCCTTGGGGGTCATTACCCCTTGGGCAAAGTCCAACATGGGGAACTACGACCCCTAAGACATTAGACTAGAGTCCTACTTGGGGATTATTACCCCTAGGACAACTAAGACCGTAACGTTGAGTTGTTGGGATGAGGCTGACCACAATTTTCATTCGGAGTACTTCTCCCCGAACCCTTCTCCCACAAAAAACATTGCGTGTGTGTCATAGCTGTATTCTTAATTGTCAAAAAATATGCGTATAAGGAGTTGGATCATTAAGTTTTGGTATATGCAATAAACGGACGGCGCACTATAATGTTTTCCCAAAAACGCAACTCGAAGGTCTACAGTAACCTTAACATTGATAAAAAATTAAATTTGTTCTTTTTATTATAGAACGGAAAATATACTGCTCTCTTTACACACATGATGAGATGTTTACCGAGTCAAGCAATTTTTTCTTTGTTAACTCGGATCTTTATCAGGGCAGAACATGATTAATGTTGTAAGTTGCTTTTGCTGGTGCTGGTGGTGGTGGTGGTGGTGGTGTTCGTAGTGGTGGTGTTGGTGGTAGTTGTGGTGGTGGCAGTGGTTGTGGTTGTGGTTGTGGTTGTGGTGGTGTTGGTTGTGGTAGTAGTTGTAGTGGTGGTGGCGGTAGTGGAGGTGGTTTTGGTTGTGATAGTAGTGGTAGTGGTGGTGGTAGTGGAGGTGGTTTTGGTTGTGATAGTAGTGGTGGTGGTGGTGGTAGTGGTGGTGGTGATGGTACTGGTGGTTGTAGTGGTAGAGTTGGTGGTCGTAGTGGTGGTGGTGTTGGTGGTTGTGTTGGTGGTTGTAATGGTGGTGGTATTTTTGGTGGTGATGGTAGTGGTGGTGATAGCGTTGTTGTTGGTGGTGGTAGTGGTGGTGGTGGTGGTTGTAGTGTTGATGGTCGTAGTAGTGGTGGTGGTGTTGGTGGTAGTAATGGTGGTGGTGGTATTGGTGGTGGTGATGGTAGTGGTGGTGATAATGTTGTTGTTGTTGTTGGTAGTGGTAGTGGTAGTGGTAGTGGTAGTGGTAGTGGTAGTGGTAGTGGTAGTGGTAGTGGTAGTGGTAGTGGTAGTGGTAGTGGTAGTGGTAGTGGTAGTGGTAGTGGTGGTAGTGGTGGTGGTGATCGTAGTGGTGGTGGTAGTGTTGTTGTTGCTGGTGGTGGTGGTGGTGGTAGTGGTGGTGGTAGTGGTGGTGGTAGTGGTGGTGGTAGTGGTGGTGGTAGTGGTGGTGGTAGTGGTGGTGGTAGTGGTGGTGGTAGTGGTGGTGGTAGTGGTGGTGGTTGTAGTGGTGGTGGTGGTAGTGGTGATGGCAGTGGTGGTGGTAGTGGTGGTGGTGGTAGTGTTGGTGTTGATCTTTGTGTTGGTGGTGATGGTAGTGGTGGTGTAGGTGTTGGTCGTGTTGTTGTTGTTGTTGGTGGTGGTTGTGGTGGTGGTTTTGGTGGTGATATTAGTGGTGGTGTTGGTGGTGGTGGTGAGGCAGTGGTAGTGGTGGTGATAATTGTGGTGGTAGTGTTGCTGTTAACGTTGCTGCTGCTGTTGTTGACTTACGCCTTCATCAGAGCAAACACTTATTACAGAATGGCAAATATACTTAATACACACATGATGAGATGTTTTTATTTAGACAGAGTCAAGCAGTTTTTCTTTAAAATAAGAATTTGTGATAATACCATGTTTATAATTTATGGTGGCGGTGATGGTAGTTGTGGTAGTGTTAGCGTAGGTGGTGGTGATGTTAGTCGTGGTAGTGATAATGGTGGTGGTAGTGTTATTGTTGCTGCTGTTGTTCACTCAGGCCTGCAATAGAGTGTGTGTGTACTGAGTCTGTAATACCCTGCGAGCAATGAGCCTCCTGTAACCTTGCGAGTTGAAGCAAAGGAGACTGCTGAAATTGTGTATTAATTTTTTCATTTGAGCATGCGTTACAGTTGCCGGGATACAATTTAATTTCCATGTGCAGTGGTGCTCAGTTTCAGGTGCTGAATTCGAAAACGAAAGCCCAGTTTTTGCCAAACAAAGGAAAATAGGTGGCTATTCTTTTCACGACGAGTTCGATTTTTCTGTCATCAAGCAGGACTTCCTGTCCAGACAGTTGAACAGTCATTCCCAGGAATGAGTGAAATTTGAAACGCACGTTGCTAGGTTACGACTATTTAAAGATTCAACAGGAAGTCCTGCTTGATGACCGGAAAATCGTTCGATTTCGATAGGAAATCTTGCAATTTATCGCAAATCGAACTCCTTGTGAAAAGAATAGATATCAGAGGTGGCTGTATTTGCAGGCTGCTCGTACGCCAAAGCATGCTAATTGTTTGAATCTTCCGAATAACTTGACAACATGGGCTCAAATTAAATATTGGTCACCGCTCTTATGTTTAAATATAGCCGAGCGTATCAAAACCTGTTGAACTGGTTTGTCTCATCCCAACACTTGAGCGACGGCCCAAAGAAAATACAGGATTTCCTTCGCCTCGCTAGGATACAGGAGGCTCTACATGCAGGGTAGTACCTCTTACCGTAATGCATGGTTCAATTCTTGCTGTGACCATCTATCATACCCCTCAACCTCGTACCCAGGCTCTTTCAACCCGCCGCGCGGAGAAAAGACCCTTATCATGGTCACGTGACTACCAAAATCTGGTTGTGACAACTTTTGTTTGGGCAGGGGTGGGGTAGAAATGATTTAAAGCTTCCGTTTGAAAGATTTACCGTTTGAGAAAATACTTCGATCTTGGATTCAAAAGTTCAGCGCTAAGTGGGTACGATATGGCTATGATTTCTGATTATGTTCACAAGAAACGGATAACGTGGAAGAGACTCGCGCCGCAGAGAAGCGAAGCGAAGAAGCAGATCGCAGACGGTAAATAATTCACCATTTCAAATTCACCTATTCCTTTCCTCACTGTTCAAGATTTCGACTATAATGCTTATTGCTTATTCTTATACACAACTTGTTTTGATGTGAATACTATACGTAAATTACCGAGG
The DNA here is from genome assembly GCA_035771165.1 of Paragorgia papillata. Taxonomy (NCBI): domain Eukaryota; kingdom Metazoa; phylum Cnidaria; class Anthozoa; order Scleralcyonacea; family Coralliidae; genus Paragorgia; species Paragorgia papillata. The sequence goes on from JAWNZC010000072.1 coordinate 3,852,102, forward strand.
TGTGGAGCAGAGAGAAATTCGAAGCATTCGGACGATCGTCGACATTTAATACCCAGACGGCAGTCTGAAGTTTTAATTTGGATAAACAACCTAGACAACCCCGAGGAAAATATGTCAGCGCTTTGTATTTTTACGATTTATTTGGTGTGATGTATGTTGCCGATAATTTTTCGTTACTGTAAAATTAATGATCAGCCCTCAAGTTTGAGTACTGAATATCTTTGTATATTTCACTTGTTTATATCAAAAATTTGCCTCGTCCTGTGCGAGGCGAATCAGTTTCTGACTCCGTTCAACGACGCAGTGTAAATAGTATAATAATTTCTCTCCGCCCCACACTTCTATAATTTGCGTAGTATTCACATCAAAACAAGTAGTGTGTGTATTAAGGTAGCATTATAGCAAAAAAACCTGAGCAGCTAGATAAGGAATCCGAATTTAAAATGGGAAAAATATTTACCACCTGCGGTCATTGCTTTTCGCTTTTCTACGCCGTCAGTCCCTCGTACGTCACCCGTGGGAGAAGTTCATTGTAATGGCGGTCCCGGCCATTGGTCCCGTTGGCGGTCCCGTTGAAGCTATTTGATCACAACTGGCACAAAACAATGCATAAATATGTTTCATGAGGAATGTATTAAGGAAAGCGATCAGCCATTGAAAATACAGAGTCCACCAGCAGAAGCCAAGACCTTTTCCTGCCCTACCAATGTCAAAAAGGCCCTGGGAACGAGATTGACAATATTCGCTCCCGTACTGTATATCATTTAGAATACTCGTTTTTGGCTCGCGTTGTAAATGCATAAGTTCGGCCACTCGTGTTGTATATTGTTATTTACTGGTTGAGAGTTCCGTACTGGGAAATATTTGCCCAAAGTCTCAAAAGCTGCCCGAGGCCTTGAGGCAGACCGCGTAGAAAACTGGAACTATACGTACTTCAGGCCTACATGCCCGGCACGTTGTCCACCACAAAGATATCACTCCATTTATATATAGATCTCACTGGTACGGACCGACCAAAAACGATAAATAACATATTTATTTTTTTATCCTATTTATTATTGGTTTGAAGTAAAAAAACTAAGCAATGATTTATTAAAGTGCATATATGACACGAAAATTAAGTTTGTCTTATTTGAAAGAACACTTCAAATGACAAAGTAAAATTTTTGCAGTTTTTGCGTCTACGTTGCTATAGCAACAGTAGACGTTATGTACCCGTAAAAACCTATCTGATCGTCAGGCTGGCTGGCTGGCTGAATATTGTCACTTTTGTGACGTAATAGCTTGCCCCAGTAGCGTGTTGTTAATTTCGTCCATCTTGTTTATGAACGATCGAAAATAATTGGAAGTTGCTGTTTCTTTTGATTTCGGGAAGATTTTATCGAGGTAAGGAACTTCTTATAACTTTTCACATCAACGTTAATCTATATGGAACTGATGGAAACAATATGTGAAGTATTTATAGCTGTGCAACTGCATATAAATAAATCCAGTATCAATTTCGTCAAAAATTATTCAAACATCTGCCATGATTGTCTGTTTAAATCCACTAACACACTTTTTTTGCCGATTGGAGATGACCAATTAAGGACTGCAGTTCGCGCAACGTGCGTGATGTTTTAGCCTCCCAGGAGCATACAGTTGTTTTGAGGCGCGGAAGCTTATATTCAGAAAGACGAGCTTCCATTTTGGTTGAATCTAGGGTTAATCCTACCCTCGTTATACCTACGTATTCGTGTACCGGAGATGGGGCAAAGGTCTTCCCAGGGGCAATAGGGATGTTTAGCTCAGTAAAGAGAGTAAGTAATTTACACAGCGCCAATTTTTCGTTAGTCGCTTTGTGTCACGCCGCTTTGCCTTTGTTGTTTTTTATGTGCCAACTGTCAATGTTTTCAAGCGTTTCGTTACACGCGTCTGACTTTTTGCGTTTATACGAAACGGTTGCCTGAAAAACAAAGACAATATCAGTAAACTATGAACATTTAGAATACATGATCAAGGTAATACAAATGTGCCTGAGTTGTTTAAGGAGTCTCAAGAACGAAAATATAAATAGCTATATACTTTGGCTGAACGGCGAAGCAAACATATTTATTAAAATATATTGAAGTTTGAACGGTGGTCATGCAATAATTTGGATCTTTCGAAATTTAACGTTTATAACGAAGTATTTTCCATAATTTAGGAAACATAGAACGGTATAACATTCGCGCTGGTTCAGTGATGCGTTTTGGCCGTGTAATTCTGTAAATACAGTGACAAGAAAATCATTGAACAGGCAACAACGTTCAGCGCGCGATATAATAATACTGTAAGATGTTAACAATAGTAAGTAAAACGCGATACTGATAGGTAGACAACTTTAGTGAAATTGAGGCTAGCAATTAACAGTTAACAACATGAGCTTGTGGATCCTTTTATGATAAATATTATTAAATAAGGTTGGCTCAGTTTAAAAATCAGCAATATAGTTCAAGTATAAGTGCTACTTTAATACACCGGCCCGCAACTGCACGAAACGGCATGAAATTGTTGTGTGCGATGTGGAACTTAAAGAAATAGTAAATGTAATGAACTAACCTCTTGGAATTTCTAAAGCACAGAATAAGAATGTAAAGCCTTGTTGACAGCTGCAAGCCCAAGGTGTTGAATCTGTATATGTATTCTGCGAACCTTGGTCGTTCCAAGTGATGCAGTGAGATAATTTCCACACTTTCTTTCGAATGAAGGTTCAAGCGATTGTCAACCAAACTAATTTGTGAATTTCGCATGGTCTTGATTGTAAGGAAATTTAAATCCGCTACTGTAAAATTTAAAACTCCTGTTCAATCTTCAGGCTGCGCATGCTAATATCAGATCGCTGATGAGTGATGACTGTAGAAATCCATTCGAAGAATATAGAATCTCCTTAAATTCGCTGGTCGTCGGATTGAACGACGGAAGACTTTTGTAGATGTTAAGAATTGTCCTTCAATAATACCAAATTGTTATTCATGGAGTGTTTTAATAACTTGCGCAATGAGCTTTCCCTCGATATTGTAAATATTCTTGCATTCAAGGTACTGCGACAAATTTTCAAAATAACCACCCGACCATGACAAGAAAAGTTTGTTATCTCCCATATTCTGGGAGACACGTGACCAGCCCCAACCAGGGTCTTTTTGCAGCGGTGGGCGGAGATAAGACCCTGGGTACGAGGTTGAGAGATGGTTAGATTCGTTGGATTCGTTCAAATCGAACGATTCGTTCGAATCGTTGCGGTGTTTCGAACCGTTCAAATTGGCACGTTTGTCCTATCCAAATTAAAGTTTTACGAATGGAGAGTTAAATTATTTTCATGCGTGTATAATTGGTGTAGTTGATATACACGTAACTGGACAGTGCGCTATATCTCATAGAGATGGATAGATTCGTTATGGATTCGTTCAAATCGATCGAGTCGTTCGATTCGTTGCAGTGTTTCGAAGCGAGCGAATTGTCCGATTCGTCCTATCCAAATTACAGGTCTACGATTAGAGAAGTTATTTTCATGCATATAGTAATTGGTGTAGTTGATATACGTGTAACTGCACAGTGCCCTATATCTCGTAGAGATTGTTAGATTCGTTGGATTCGTTCAAATGGAACGATTCGTTCGAATCGTTGCAGTGTTTCGAATTGTCCGATTCGTCCTATCCAAATTACAGTTTTACGAGTGGAGAGTTAAGGTATTTTGATGCGTCTATATAATTGGTGTAGTTGATATACGTGTATCTGCATAGTGCGCTATATCTCGTAGAGATGGTTAGATTCGTTGGATTCGTTCAGATGGAACGATTCGTTCGAATCGTTGCGGTGTTTTGAACCGTTCAAATTGGCACATTTGTCCTATCCAAATTACAGTTTTACGAATGGAGAGTTAAGTTATTTTCATGCGTGTATAATTGGTGTAGTTGATATACACGTAACTGGGCAGTGCAGTATATGTCGTAGAGTTGGTTAGATTCGTTGGATTCGTTCGAATCGAACGATTCGTTCGAATCGTTGCAGTGTTTCGAATTGTCCGATTCGTCCATCCAAATTACAGTTATACGAATGGAGAGTTATATAATTGGTGTAGTTGATCTATGTGTATCTGCACATTGTGCTATATCTCTTAGAAATGGTTAGATTCGTTCAAATGGAACGATTCGTTCGAATGGTTGCAGTGTTTCGAATCGTTAACGATTCGTCCTATCCAAATTACAGGTCTACGATTAGAGAGTAAAGTTATTTTCATGCGTATAGTAATTTCTGCAGTTGATATACGTGTAACTAACTGCACAGTGCGCTATATCTCGTAGAGATGGTTAGGTTCGTTCAAATGGAACGATTCAATCAATCAATCAATCAATCAATCAATCAATCAATCAATCAATCAATCAATCAATCAATCAATCAATCCATCCATCCATCTATCCATCCATCCATCCATCCATCCATCCATCCATCCATCCATCCATCCACATCCATTCATCCATCCATCCATCCATCCATCCATCCATCCATCCATCCATCCATCCATCGTATCAGGCAAGAGGTCCCAACTGTAGGTATAACCATTTCATCAGTAATTAATAGGACTGATAAGCCTTTGAACAATAAAATTTCACAGGTGAATCAATTACTCGAAGAATACTGCAATGCTAACAACTTTGATTTTATTATGAACAATAATATTAACTCTAACTGTTTAAATGCAGGTGGATTGCACCTTAATCCCAAGGGTATACAAACCCTTGCGGCCAACCTTAGAAACTATATTACTTATTGAAATAGTGTTGTCAATGCAAATACTTTACCACATAAAAATCCCCCCGTAGATTCAGGGCAATTTCCTAAAACAAACCTTACAAAAACTCGAGGCTTTAAGATGGGCTGTTTGAATATAAACAGTCTGTCAAAACATATTGACGAACTTCAGATTTATATGAAGGATGGCCTTTTCGATGTTTTAGCTATAAATGAAACAAAACTGGATGAGTATGATCCAGATTCTATAATAAACTTATCCGGCTATACTTGCATTAAAAAAGATCGAAATAAAGCTGGAGGTGGTGTCTGCATATACATTCGAAACACCATAAATTTTACAAGGAAAAAGTATTTTGAAGAGAAAGACTTGGAAATGATCTCGATTGAAATTACAAAAGCAAACTCAAGTCCTTTTCTATTCACAACATGGTATAGACCACCAAAAAGTTCAGATGAACTCTTTGACAAATTTGAGAATGTTTTGAAGAAAGTAGATTCTAAATATAAAGAACACTATATTCTTGGTGATTTAAATTGCGATTTAATTGCATCTAACATTCATTCACATACTTCGAAATTGATTGATTTATTTGATATTTATCAACTTTCTCAATTAATAAATGAACCGACTCGTGTAACTGAAAACACAAAAACATTGATTGACCATATAATCACCAACAATAAGGAATATTTAACTCACCACGGAGTCTTGACTACCTCAATAAGTGATCATAATTTAATATTTGCTATTCGCAAAATTGATCATCATAGAGGCCCTCCAAGATACATTGAGACGAGAAGCTTCAAAAATTTCAACGAAGCAAAATTTATCCAAGATATTCAAAACACTAATTGGCCAATGCCAAAAGATTCTGATGAAATTAACCATATATGGCAAGACTGGAAAACAACATTGCAGGCTGTTTTGGATCGACATGCACCATGTCGAGTTAAAAGAGTTCGTAATGCAACATCCCCCTGGGTCAACCAACATCTCAAAAAGAGATGTATGCCAGGGATGTATTAAAGAAAAAAGCAACTAAGTCTAATTCACCGGCTGATTGGCTGCTTTTTAAAGAAAAGAGAAATGCAGTTAATCAGTTGGTGAAAAAGACTAAAAAGTCTTACTATCAAGAGGAAATTAAAAACAATTCAGGAAATCCTAAGGGTACATGGAAGGCTTTAAATAGTTTGATGGGCAAAAAGACTAAAAGTTCAGAAATACCTAAAATAATGCTGAACTCATCTGAACCTATTACAGATGCCAAAGACATTGCAAATTCTTTTAATACCCATTTTACAGAGATTGGGCCAAAATTGGCATCACAAATTCCATTACCAGTCCAAGGTAAAACATTTGAAAAATATCTAACAAAAGTTGATTCTACGTTTTGTTTTACAAAAATCCTACCTTTTCGTGTCCTGAAGCTGTTGCAAACCAGTGATGTTGCAAAAGCTGTAGGTATTGATAAAATTTCAAACAAAATTTTAAAATTATGTGCACCATATATTTATGAATCATTGAGTGCCATATTCAATTTGTCACTTGAAACTAATGTTGTTCCAAGTGACTGGAAAATTGCCAAGGTAACTCCAATTTTCAAGGTGGGTGATCGCTGTGATAGAAACAATTACAGACCAATTTCAGTCATCTCAGCGGTCGGTCGCATTTTTGAAAAGCTTGTGTACGAACAATTAGAGAACTATGTTACCAATAATAATTTTATCAATCCCAGACAATCTGGGTTTCGATCTTTATTTTCCACCACAACAGCCATGCTGGATTTAACCAATGAATGGTGTTTCAACATCGATAGAAAACTCATAACTGGGGTCCTATTCTTAGACCTTAAAAAGGCCTTTGATACAGTGGATCACACAATCCTTATAAAGAAATTGCAATATCTTGGCTTAAATCAGTCTGCAGTTGAGTGGTTTACATCATATCTGGGTGATCGTGTTCAAATGTGCACAGTTAATGGAGTTCTATCGGACCCAGAGCAACTCTCCTGTGGAGTGCCACAAGGCACTATTCTTGGGCCTCTCCTGTTCTTAATTTATATTAACGATTTACCAAATTGTGTTAAATATAGTTCAACTAGAATGTTTGCAGATGACACAAACTTAACTGCACCCGGTTCTAGTATACCTAAAATTAAAACTATGTTAGACAAGGATATTGAATGTTTGGCGGAGTGGCTTTGTGTTAATAAACTCACATTGAATGTTATTAAAACCGAATACATGTTGATTGGCTCTTGGCAAAGGATATCCAGTCTAACTGATAGCTTAAGTCTTTCTATTAATGGCATAGCCTTAAAACAGGCAAATGCTTTAAAATGTTTAGGACTTACAATTGATGATAATTTGACTTATAAAAATCACATTGACAATGTCATAAAGAGAGTTAAAAGCAATTTAAGTATTATGAAGAAAGCTAAGCCATTCCTTAACCAGCAGCTTCTGAAAACTATATACTATTCAATTATTGAACCACACTTCACTTATTGTTCTGTTGTGTGGGATAGTATTGACCAAACGCTTGCAGACAAGCTTCAGAAGCTACAAAACCGAGCAGCCCGTATCATCACAAGTGCTCCATATTCAGTCCACACTTGTGACGTTTTTTCTGACTTGAAATGGTTAACTCTGGACCATAAAAGGAAATGTCGGAAAACTATAATGATGCATAAAATTGTTAATTGCGAAGCTCCATCTTATTTAACTAAAATATCTGAAAAACAGATTGGCTCAACAGTTTATGATCTCAGATCATCAAACAATGTCCAAATACCAAAACTAAGAACTAAAAGCTATTACGATAGCTTTGGTGTATCCGGACCTATAATGTGGAATTCACTACCCGACTCATTGAAAAATGTGAAAAGTCTTTCAAAATTTAAGAAAGAAATTCGGAACCATAACTTTTGCATTGACAACATTAACATTAATATCTAGTTATATTCTTTGTATATATTGTAAATACCTTTATCTAATTAACAAAAATCCAAAAAAAATCTTGTAAATATTTAGTTATCCATAACACGGCTTCTAGGTAGACCAGAGCTAGGAATTGTTGTAATTTTTATTTCTGATAGAACTACCGTGTTTAAATAAATTCAATCAATTCAATCAATCAATCAATCCATCCATCCATCCATCCATCCACCCACCCACCCACCCAGGTTCTTCAGGTTCTCTGGTATTGCTTCAAGGAGTATTAAATCGGCTGTTTGTTCCTTAGCCCATCTCAATTGACTCACTATCCTTTTCTTCGTTGTTCTCTTTTAAGTTTGAAGTAGAGCTTGAATAATTTAACAGGTTAATCACCAGTACCCTGCTATCCGAACTGCGCAAGTTGTGGATTTGATAACATATATATATATATATATATATATATATATATATATATATATATATAAACAGGTTTCAGAATTACTTTCAGCTTTTCATCTCGCGTGTGACTCCACGCATGTCGAGATCAGCACCCTCACCGGGCTCCGGGCCTTCGGCCCTACGCCCGGGCTCGATGAATATATACTTTGAAACATGCCTCATTTAGATTAGAATTTTGCACCGGCAGTTTATTAAGTAACGGGAATAATGTGGTGATGTCTACACAGTAAAAATTCTTAATATCATCGGTGTTCTAAAAGTTTAAGTTAGCTTACGTCTCATTCATAAGAACTTAATATATTCTTATGCCGACTGGATACCGTAGTTCGGTAGCCAGTGGTCTACAGGGCGTAGCAAGGTGGTATAGCCAGTCAATTTAACAAGGTTTTCATCTAGTAGCCATGTAGCCAGTTGTTCTGAATATCAGTGAAGTTATAGATCTAATTTACACATAGAGTTAATATATTCTGACGACTGGCTACCATAGCTCGGTAGCCAGTGGTCCACAGGGCGTAGCCAGGTGGTAGCCAGTCAATTTAACAAGGCTTTCATCTAGTAGCCAGGTAGCCCGTTCTTCTGAATATGAATTAATTTAAATATTATACATTCTCTCGCATTAAATATACCCTTCTTTTCTCAAACAAAAACAGTACACTTCGGTGACTTAAGTGTGAGCCAAGAAGTGTCTGGCTAAGCAGATGCGATCGCACTGGACGACAGATTTGGACATTGAGACACTGGAATCGAGAAGAAGCTGGGCTTCATTAGCCGAGTTGAAGACAGTCGTTCCATGCACATCGGGCGCTACAAGCAGATTTTGGAAGAATGCAGTAAAATGTCGGCTTTTGTTGCGTCAACCGACTTAACATTTGCCACGCGATTCCTCGCAGTATTTATGTTTCTTAAAGTAATGGGTTGTCGTCCGATGACCTATCAACATTTGACAGTGACTATGTTTGAAAATGCGAAGCACAACGGTGGGATGGTAGACCAAACAATCTTTAAAACCGCTAAAAAGTACGGTTTCGATTCTTTGTATTTTGACGAAGTCAGCGTTGGTGTAGTCGATGACCATGTTCGTTTTGTCAGACCTCTTCTCCTGCCGCAATGCGAGATCTTGCTGGTAAACAGAAACGGTGCGCAATTTCAGAAATTGACTGAACTACTGAGCGTGCTGGTGTTTCAGGCCATAGGAAGGTACATTCACCCGACAAGATACAGACAGATAATAGAGACCTAGAGTGCCATTGTGTTGGACGTGGAAGAACAGAAGATGGTTTCGGAAGATCAGAAACACAGTTCGAACGTTGCCCGAGTGCATTACCAGAAGTTACGCTCGCGGGATGTCGCCATGAAAGGAAAGACGTGCATGGACAAACTGCGGGTGATCGAAGACGAAGCAATGGACAGTTGCGTCGAGCAGTTAAAAGACGAGCCTTTCCCAAAAGAAAACGGGTGTGAACAACGTCAAAGTTAAGTCGATTCTGTAAACAAAATAGCCAGACACCCGGGACGAACGGAACCGGCGAGGTTTACCAAGCAAGAAGACAATTACATAAGAATAGGTATCGAGAAGTTTGGACTACGCTGGTCTTCCATCCTCCGTCATCCAGCTTTTCATTTCCAAGAGAGCAGAGAAGCAAGAACGTTGAGAATGAGTGCAGTAGCTTTGAAATTAATTTAACGGTGCTGCTTTCGCGAAACACAAACAGCTTGATAGGTGTAACTTTCGCATAACATGTTTTCTGAGTTTATAATATAGTTAACATAATATGTAGAATTTCTTATAAAAACGAAGAAAATATATCAGTTAAAGAGAGCCAATATAATGTGTAGGATGAGGCCCCCTGTTCCATGCCTACAGCATAATATAACTCATCGACCATTCTCTTCACTGTTCTATTTTTATTTTATGACTACGATCTGCAGATGTGATATATCCTGTTGTATTTGTATGTGTGGCTACTAGATGAAAACCTTGTTAAATTGACTGGCTACCACCTGGCTACGCCCTGTAGACCACTGGCTACCGAGCAACGGTAGCCAGTCGGTCAGAATATATTAACTCTATGGGCGCTTTCCAATTGACAAGGTTAGACCAGTCAGTCCGGCCAGAATGGACTTGCTTTTGATTTAGACCAAATTTTCCAGTCTGACCGTCCTAAGTCTCAAACGAATTGTGTTCCATTTCACCGGACTGACCGGTCTAACCGTGTAAATGAAAGCCCCCTATGTGTAAATTAGATCCATAACATATTTTATTGATAGTCGTCAGAACCACTGGCTATAAACCTGGCTACTAGATGAAAACCTCGTTAAATTGACTGGCTACCACCTGGCTAAGCTATGCGAACGACTGGCTACTGAACTACGGTAGCCAGTCGGTCAGAATATATTAACTCTATGTGTAAATTTGATCTATAACTTATTTAATTGACATTCAGAACAACTGGTGCATGGCTACTAGATAAAAACCTTGTTAAATTGACTGGTTATATACCACGTACCTGACTACGCTATGCGAACGCCTGGCTACTGAGCTATTGTTGCCGGTACTTTGGAATATATTAACTTCTTTACTTGTTCCTATGAGAAGAAACAAACGGAACGAAATAACCTTTAAAATAAAGAACAGAGAGGACCAATTTAAAGCGGTCTAGCTCATGCCGAACTACTTGTTCCTATGAGAACGAATAAAGGAACGAAATAACTTTTAGAATAAGGAACAAAGAGTTCCTATTTAAAGCGCCCTAGCTCATGCGGAACAATCTGTTGTTAATTTAGGCCCGTTCCTATTTTTGAATATCGGAACAAAACCTTCCCGAATTCAAATGAGAACGAAACGTTCCGCTTGAATATGTTCCTTTTTAAAAGGAACAAACGCAGCGAGTACCGAAATCTAAGCGGTACAGTACTTCCAACCTTAAGCCGGAATTTAAATTTCGTTCTCATTTAGTCATAACCGTACCCAATGTTCTGTTTTAGGGATAATTACAACCCCAATGAACCTATACACCTTTCGTATCGACAGTGTTTTGTAAAAACAAAGCACTGGCGAACACTACAACACAACAAATAAGAACAAATATAAGGAAATGAGGACAACAACAACCACAACAACAACAAAACAGGAACAAAAAACTGCAACAACAGCACTAGCACCAGAACAAACAAACAAACAAACAAACAAACAAACAAACAAACAAACAAACAAACAAACAAACAAACAAACAAACAAACAAACAAACAAACAAACAAACAAACAAACAAACAAATAGCATTAACAGTTATTTATTTGTACGTATAATTACAGAAAAACAAATACATAGTTGTGTAATGTAAATTAAGTGAGAACTACCTGAAACGAGACCCTAACGAACGAACTCACAGGCAGAATGTAAAGCGCTGCTTAAAGCACTGTAATATAATATACTAACTGCTAACGGGCCCCGCAATAACCTACAAATAGTGTGGGAACACTCGTTCTGCGAGCTCGCGTTTCCACTGCAAGTTCTCGTTTTTCCACTCGTGTTTCTATTACTTTTTGGAAACATGGAAATGCTTTCTATTTCTTAAGTGAGGACTAAGATTAGAGACCCTGAAAAGGACCTGATAAATATATACGTGAAGCTCGGTCTAGAATGACGTATGTATAAATAATAAGATTAAGGGAGATTGGAACAAAGCTAGCGTTTGGGGCGTAGAAATAATAGACCTATAATACGACTTTGTCATGTCAAAGGGGTCCAGTTCGTGGTTTTCATCTGACGTCACGGCGGCCATATTGGTGCACAGAAACAATGAAATGGCGGCCAGTAGAAAAATATTTTGGGATCACGTAGAGCCTTGGTAACCTGGTCTTATAATGGAAGTATCTGTTTTTCTGCGCGCATAGAGGAAATGCTTACATTGCCTAACTCTCGTACAAATGCGTGCTAAATTTTTAATTATTTGCGTTAAATTTGATATCGCACTTCTTGCAGCCTGACTATATCGTTTCTCCTAGGTTCTTCAAAGGTTTACGTTTGTTAAAGGTTTACAGTTCAGTTCTGATTTTAAATAATGACTCTTCGTCTAAAGGGCATTGAAACTCTAGGGAATATGGCTTTGCTGACACCATTCTGCAAGCGTTGTTATCTGTTACGCCATACCAGATTGTCTTGTTTTGGTATTAGTGAAAGTAGTTGCGTTTCCGTGAGGTGTCCAGTATGAGTAGATACAGGAAGGAATAATGACAATTTTGAACATGCATCGCTCTTTAGGAAGCCTTGATCACCCCTCTTACTTATAGTAATTTTGCATGTCTATTTCTATCAATTTCACTTTGCTTTTAGACTATGAGTTGCATATTTAAATATGCAACTCATAGTCTAAAAGCAAGGTGAAATTGATAGAAATAGACATGCGAAATTACTATAAGTAACAGGTGATCAACTCTTAAGCCTCTCCAGCCCGACCTGTCTACTCGATTAAGTATTTATTTAGAAAATAAAATATTGAGCTGATGAGCTCCTTTCATTATCGGTGAATTATAATTGTAAGTACGCTATAATTCTGAACCTATCTTTTAATTTCTAATAAGAACATTAAGAATGTCGCACCTCACGCTTTCTGCTAAACAGCGACTCCTGTTGTGTCGCATGTGCAATAATTTACTTCCGGTATGGCGTAATAGACAGTAACACTTTTAGAATGCTGTTAGCATAGAGGAAATGCTTGCGTTGCTCAACTTCCGTACAAATGCGTGCCAAATTTTTAATTATTCGCGCTAAATTTAATATCGCACTCCTTGCAGTCCGACTATCGTTTTTCCTAGTACTTCCGTAATAGGCCAGGTTATCAAGGTTCGAAGTGATCCCAAATTTTTTTTCTGCTGGCGGCCATATTGGTGCACAATCTTTATCCTATGGGAATTTAACTCTATTCTTATTCAAACATTTCCTATTGTTTCACCACCCCAACGGGGCGACCGATCACGTGAGTGAAAACGATCCAGTGAAATCCTATTTTGCCCTTTATAAATCCGCCATTTTAGATTTTGCAAGGATTAGGAGGGTCACGTCTGCGCAGCTAATTGTCATCTCAAAAATATTTTATTCATTGTGCACTCCCCATTGTCACCAACTGCCGCCGTGTTAAAAATTATACTTTCTTTTGCCCTCGTTAATCGTCCATTTTGACTCCCTATAAGTCAGTTGCACGATGTTGCGCACGCATCATTTTGGCGGGCCATGTATGACCAAAACTAAACTAGGTATATTTACTTTTCAACTGTTATATAGGTATTACTTACTTTCTAATTGTTACTTAGGTATATTTTGTCTGTAATGCGCATTTGAAAATATTGATATTGATATTTGCGCAATATAAATTCATAAATTATTATTATTATTATTAAACACAATTCAACTGTTTTTTAAAATATTAACTCCAAAGTCTAAATAAATAAGCTTTCAAGTTCATTTCCTCAAAAACTGCGGAATTTCATTTGTTTACGCCACATTTTTATGCATGTGGCCCGCAAAATAATGCACGTCGCCGGCCAGAGCGGTGCGTGCGCACGATCGCGCTAATCGCGCTAATCGTCTTTAGTGCAGTCACTTTTTTGACTGACAAGAGAAAGAAGTCCGCATTCTATGTCTATTATTATTTCTATGGTTAGGGGCCCTGAATAATAAATACCATTATTTAAAGGGGTTTGTCAATGAGGCATAGGGTTAGAACGGTTCGAAAGGAACAGGAGAATGGTGACGTTGCATGAAAAATATAATGAATAATTAATTAGGCGGCATCTCTTTGGTCTCCGTATGGTGGGCGCAGGGGAATGGAATATTACTACTCAGATATAATAATAGGTAGGTTAAGTCCGACATATGATGCCAATACCAATACCGATATTCTACGCCTCCGATTCGTTGTCATATTCGAAATCCGATAAGCTTGCCAATTCGAATGCGAATACTGAAACTGTGAAGCATGGCGGGTAATATAAACCTCGAAGACGTCTTACTTCTGCAAGCATATGATGATGAAATTATAGTCGAGGACGAGCTTCTCGCCCTAGAGTAAAGAAAATTAGAGCGACCAGGTCCCATATTTGCTCTACATCATCCCATCAAACTGACTACCGAAATTCGGCCTACTTCGGAAGTGTTGACTACCGATATCCCATACGCCGTCATTAAATTATCTACTGCGCAGGATTAAAACCGTATTTAGTATTGGTACTCACATCGGAAGTCGAACTTAACCTCGCTAATGTGACCTTTGATAGAGCATCGCGGGTTCGAATCCCATCCGGGCCAAGTAGGGTTTTCTCTACTCGTTTGGTATGGTTCGTCACTCGGAGTAACACCTCATTATTATTCTCCACCCGAGTTCACTGTCCTACTCAGGTATCTTTCAGAGTTTAGCCAGTTTTTAACTCACTAATTCCTTTCTGAAGGTTTCTCCAGAGGTGAATAGAATTGTCTGGCGTTAACCCAAATAAGGTACAAAAAAGCAATTCGAGGAATTGGCGTTGGCTCGGGTAGTTTGGCAATTTTTCAGTCGACTAATATAGTGTAGAACAAGCGCTTTTACAAACTGGAAATCGACCAATATACAGATAAAAACTAACACAGTGTCAAACTTATCTAACTGTTTTATTATCATGCACTTGATATGAAACTAATGTTTTGAACAAAAATTTCGGCATTTGTACAGGTGCAATTTAACAATTCATTAACTAGTGTTACATGTGATAAAGAATTATATATATACACGACGTGGCATAGAGGTTTGTTTTATACGTGCATATAAGAAATTACAGGCATTTATTTTCATGTGACTTTAGCGGAGAAAGTAGAGCTGGTGCTCTCGAAGGAGGTAGAGGTGGAGCTGGCGGTGGAGATATTGGTGGTGGTGGCGGTGGTGGTGGTGATACCTGTGTAGCATACGAATAAGGAGGAGGGGGAGGAGGAGGTACCACCGCTTGCTTTAGGCGTATTACAGATCGCGTGACTAGTGATTGAGCTCTGTCACGAGCTTTAGCACGTTGCTTTGTTCGTCCCAAGGCTTTGGTAACAATTTGTGTCGAAGGGCCAAATTGTGTTGAGGGAGCAATTGTAGTGTTTTGATTCTTTGAGATTATTGCAAACGGCGATTGACGATCTGTGGTAGCGTTCTCGCCTGTTTCATCTTGCGATGGGTCACAACGTAGCATTCTCGTTTGGGATTCATTCTCATAGATGGATGCTGTTGAGCACTTTTGGTCACGTTTACAAAAACAAATCCTTGTTTTTTTTGTTGTCGGTGCGTGAAGACCCGCATGGCGGCATTTCGTCGGATTATTAAACACGCTTTCCGACGTCATGTTTTCTGAGACGTCGTAGAAGTCTAGTTCATCTGACTTTGGTTTCAGAAGATCCACAAATACTTCTAGAACATTCAAAACGTTTTCGGTTGGTAACAAAGATATGTTAAGTTCTTGTAATTCTTTGGCCAATGTTTCTAAGTAATCGTCGGACAGATTCTTGTGATTCTTCCGAACGATGTTGAAACTCGCCACCATATTCATGAGTGTTTCGCGAATGCGGTCATTAACATGCTTCTTCTCCCTTTCTCCATTCACAGCGGCCACCATCTGACGAAGTTGGTAAATCATGTTTCTGAAATCACCATAATCAACTTCTACCACCTCCGACTTCAAACGTTTTCTTTTCAGTCTTGGATCACGTAACACACTTGAAAGATGACTGAAAGAATCTTGTGGAGCTTTAAAAGCCGTAGGTGTTGAATATGATTCGTTTTTTAGTGTTTCGGCGTTAGATCGATTGTGACATAAGCCCAATTGATCGTCTGAGCAAGACATTTCGGCAAGATTTTTTTCTAAAACTGCGCCGTAATCCCAGGAACAGAAAGAATTTACCAAGTTTGAAATAAACGCCGGACTAGGTGCGGCTGGAAACGGTTGCTTGTTGCAACATTCGTTGGGTAACAACGGTGCAAAGTTGCCGCAGTATTTCGCAGTATCGTTCGTACATGTAGATAACTCTGGTGTGAAGGGAAGCTCGTCTGTGTGAAATATTTGATTATCGGACGAGCATTTGAAACTCAGTGTATCGTAATAACAATTACAATTACGCATCATAACACAGGCTCTATTCGCAGTAGGTTTAATTAGTTTACAGACTGTTTCGAAATCCATCGTAAGGTCTCTTTCAGTCATGCTCGTGGTTGTACCGGTATCATTAGGAATCAAAGTTTTAATTTCGGTTTGATTTTCCATTGGAACGGTCTCAAATTTGACAAGATCAGAACTTTCCTGGTTGATTATATGCTTTTGAGTGTCTCGTGCATCTTTGCATTCCGTAAGGGGATTATGTCGTACCAACTCGTTCTCTGGTATTCTTTTTTCTTTATCTTTACGAGGTTTTGTGTAAATTTCTGTTTCCGCTGATTTAACGGTTGCACAAATGAAGTTTTCTTCAGGTTGCCCTGGATGCATGTCTTTGGTTTCAGTATCGGTGTGGAAGTTGTGTAACTCGGTTTCATTGCATGTATCCTCGCAGGGAATTTGGTAGGAATTTTTGTTTTCCAAATTAGCTGTTGGTACAGAAACCTGCGTTTCTTCTTCTTCAGGCTGAGTTTTTTCGTCCAACGATGCCTCGGTAACCATTTCATCTCTTGCAGTATATGTTCCAATGCTTGTTGTTGGTGAGACAGCGTGAAGTATGTCGCGATTTTGCCGCTCTTTCTCGACGTTGTCTTGACGACTGTAGTTTCTTGACTTCTTTTGATCACATGAAAAGTCAAATCCACGATGTTTCAACTCTAGAGCGTCCTTTCTCTCTTCTTCGGTTTCTGGTTTCTGTCTATCAGTAATAGTGGTATTCTCCGTGCACTGGTTTATACTCTCGGTGGAATGGCTTAAACCATGCAAGGTTTGTAGTAGAGATTGTGATCTATTGTCGTTGACCAAGATGCCATATAATCTCCAAGGTAGCACAGTTTTACAAAAGCCTAATTAAAAGAGATCAAAATTTTTTGTCAATTAATTTTCAATATTGTCTTAATTACTTTAATTTTTATAAAGTTTGTGCAAATTGGTAAGGTTAATGATTGCATAGATAGAGTTGCTGAGACATCACTTGTGTATAGGTTATTTGTAAAATATCATTGTACTAAAAATTAGAGGGGACTCATCCACTGTATACCTCCGTCGCCGGATTATTACTCTTTTAATAAGTATAAAATACGTAATTTTCACTTTGACGTCATTTTTTTTTTGATTTATTTTCAACTTAGCTTTTGTATACTTTCAAAATAATTCAAAAGGCTATGTTATATTAAAGACGGAAAATGACCTACTAAAAACATATTAAAAGGGTCTATAAGTTAGTTACCGAGACGATGGTAGCTAAGCTAATTAATTCTTTGAAAGTTTCCATGATGACAAATAGTAATACAAGTGAGAATTTGTGGTAACACCACGTTTATTATTTTTAGGTGAGTTTCGACCTGTTGACTCAGGCCTTCATCAGAGCAAATGCCAACATCATGTTGGCATTAACTATAACTAAGCCATGCAGTTATAGTTTTATAGCAATATAGTAGGAATTTAACATGCAAGGTAACTAACCTATATTGCTGGGTTGCACGTGACGTCATGGCGGCCATGTTGGTTGGTAGGTACAAAAGAATATTATATTAGATGCTATTGTACCTACCAACCAACATAACATGGCCGTGCGTCTTTGTTCTCTAAATCTCAGGAAATTGATTGCAGCCCAACAATAATAACCGCGGCACATCAAATAGAATCGACGCATGGGTGAACTATGAGATGTTTACAGCAAAGCGAGCCAATCCAGTTAACCAGACTAGCTCACCAGACCCGCACATGTATAAATAAAATGCTTGCTTGCACTTGTACAATTAAATTATATACTCACCCAAATGTACTGCTAGTTCACTGGATGGAAGCAGATAAATTCTCGTCGATGCATCACACGGAACAACGCCAAACTTGAGAAGAAAAGAAACAAAAAGTTTCAAAAACCGGTTGATCATATAGTATGTAGATTATTTGCAATTTGCAACTTTGCAAATGATTGCATGTGATTATTCACAATTATAAATAAATCGAAATTTGATTTACTTGACGTGTAAAGTATGTGAGGACGCCAAACACAGCAGTACTTTACGTTTTTAACCTCTTGTATCCTATAGGCGCGCATGTAGACGCACCCTATTTTACTCTGGCGTTCGCCAGAGTATTTTACTGTCGCTAACGCCTGGCGATTTTACTCGTCAAGGGACACCCCTGGTAGTCAAGGGGTTAAAGTGCCTATGAATGTCTGTATTATTTCAAATAACACTTAAAATGACAGAGTAACGTCTTTTGCAGTTTTTCGTCTCCTTATTTCGTTGTTGAGATATTTCAGTTTGTTTGTAATGCAAATTAAACATCTTGACGTCATATGTCTATAATGAGTTATCGGAGAAGGTTTTATATCTTTGCTGTTATCAAAACCAAATTTGAAGAAAGCGTGTGCTTGTGAGTATCTTTCTCCCACAACATCAAACATGTAGATTTTTAAGGGATTATATTTGATAATAGCAAAGAAATAGATGTTAGTCTATCATTTTAAGTGTTCTTTCAAATAAGACAGACTTAATTTTCGTTTTATAGACACTTTAAGGCAAACGATCGACCCGCGGACCTATTTTTATATGTTTCAAAATACTGTTGGTACTTACGCTGTATACTTTTCTCGCTAAGCCTCTAGCCAGTTTCTGAACGTTTCTTGCTGATCTAATTTCAACAGGATCAATCACAAACGCGTCAAACGAAAGATGTCTAAAAAATACTACAAAACAAATAGTTTTTATAAAGTTGGATTTATCCAGTTTGTTCATACACCATAAATACAAATTTCAGACCCAAAACATGTTTCTGAATGTTAAATTTTGTAGTACGTTTTGGTTTTGGTCGTAACGATATTTTCGAAAACTGTCCATCGAGTGAATAAAATATTGAACATAAATTAGGTGCATCAAAATCTGTAACACAGAAGTCAAAACACCAGAATAAAAGTCGTTTCAGCGTTTGTTTGAGTTTTTTAATGTTGTAGAAGTTTGGTTCTATAAATTAGGACGTCGTTTTGAAATTATGCACTGATAAAGTCTGTGTGGCTTGTCAATACATCATCCACGAATAAACAGAATCACTATACTGTTAGAATGAAAACAGTTATTAAAAAATTTGTTTCAACTCTATACTGGTTTTTCACCAACCACATTTAATTATTTTGGTATTTAAAGCGCGTATGAAACGCAAATTAAGTCTGTCTTCAGCTGAAAGAAGTATTTGAGTATTATATTTTGCATTTTTTTCATTTCCTTGCTTCGTTGTCGCGAGATATTTCAAGTTGTTCGATATACAATATCACTTGAAAATCTACATGTTTGGTGTTGTGGATAAAGATGCTACTCTGTCATTTTAAGTGTTCCGCTTCAAATATGACAGACATAATTTTCGTTTTATAGGTACTTGAATTTAATTCGCTGTGCCCTGTGGTATATTTTATAGCACCAAGCATAGTCAATTGAAGTATACATGGTCATGGAAGCCCACAAGGGGCTATTAACCATCGAACTACGATTTATGTTGAGGGGAACCTGAAGGTGCACCAATCCGTTATCGCTTTCTGATTTATAATATTAACGCAACATTAAACCCAAACGTTGCTATTGGATGACTGACTGCTTCATTATACTGAAAATACAATGCGTTCAGTCGCCGTCAAAGTGCACAAACTGAACAAAAACATGGTACAATGTATTTTGTCTGGCTTCCAGGCCTTGTATATTTCTATTGACAATGATAGCACTAACCTGTTAGATTCCAAGCATCAACAATGTCGCCAGGAAGGAATTGCATCACTTTATCAAATCTGGTTTTTCTTGTTACGTTCATAAGAAGATTTCTACGGCAATTGAAAATGTTGAAATAGAAAAATTGATTTGGGAGAACATTTAGTGTAGCTTAAAGTGTCTGAAGTGGAAAACTTGTTGGCATTTTTTTGTTTTAGTGAACAGAAAAGCATGAAGTATTCAACAAAAATTTAATGGGACTCCGACATATAGTCTTTGCGCTATGAACTGTCAAAGTTTGCAATTGCCCTGGCTATATATATAATTTCTGTAGAAATCTGGGTTCTTGATAATGCAATGTCTTATGATGTATACAAATGGACAACTATGCATAAGAACGATGCATTTTAATTAGCATCAATGATCCATCTGCGCGTACCTCTTAAGTCAGATTTTCTTGAAAGTTTTAGTGGTCATTAAAGCAAAAAAATGACAACAAGTTTTTCACTTCATAAAGACTTTAAATATATGTTACAATGAATGAAGCAATAGATCAAACACGAGTTTAAGTGTTCACTTCATCAGGGGTTTCAAATACGGGGTTAATTTTTTGAATGTTGAAGTGCCTATGAAGCGAAAATTAGAAATTTCTTATTTGAAAGAACACTTAAAATAAAGTAACATTTGTGTAGTCTTTTTTGTGTCGTCGTTGAGATATTTCATTGTTTGATATGTAAATTAAACATTTTGACATTACATGTGCATAATGACTTATCAAAGAAAATTTTGTATCGTTGCTGTTATCAAACCAAATTAATTCGAAGGAAGCATGCAGGTGTGTTTTTCTACAACACCAAACATATAGCATTTTCATGTGATCGTATTTGTTAAATAGCAACGATATACAACTTTCTTCTATGGCTCATTATGCATGTATGACATTAAGATGTTTAATTTGCATATCAAATAAACTGAAATATTTCAACAACGAAGCAAGGAAACGAAAGACTGCAAAAGATGTTAATTTTCGCTTTATATAGGCACTTAAAAATACATTTTTTAAACAACTTACAGAGGAAGGCGAAACGAATGACCCGAAAGTAAACGGACACATCCAATGTCAATTATATCCTTATTACACATATAGCCACTCCACACGACATCAGAAACTTCAGTCAACAACAAATTACCTGATATTGGTTTCTAAATAAAAGATACATGATTGATTTTAGTTTAATCATTTTTATGTTAGTAGTGTTTTCAGCTTGAAGTCGGTAAAGTCAGGGTTTTTTTCTCGTTTGTTTTTTTCTGTACAAGCTGTCGTAAGTTGAACTTAGAGAAAAACTCTGAGCTCCAGACGAGTCTCGAACCTACAATTAGGAAGGTTCCAGGTTTGAGTCCCGTCTGGGGTTCAGAGTTTTTCTCTGAGTGTAATTACAGCTTCTATACAGCAAAAACAAACGAAAAAACTTAATCATATATACTTAATCTTGTTGAATAAAGAATTAGTGGCAACACTTGGAATCAGAAAATTGTTATTTAAGAATCTCAAACTTATTAATAATGCTCTTGAATCAGCCAATCACAACAAGTCGGATACAACGGTAAAACACGCTAAAATTGTATGCCACCTCAGATATTAGATGAAAACCGGTGTTCATCTAATTCCTAAGATCTCAAGTATGCCAGACAAACAAATTGGTTTAGGATACGTTTTATAGAATCTCAGGAGAGGTTATTTTAAAGGCTTTTAAATTAAATATTTAATTAAACTCGTTCAATTGAGATGCCATATCAACACCTCGTTTACCGTGTTTTATCAGGGGAATCCACACAGTACGAAAACAATAAAATCACTTGGCCTTCGACCTCGTGTTTTTATCATGTTTCCAGCTCGTATTTTGATTGTCTGATGAAATACTTAAACTCGTTGTTGATATATTATATAAAAGATGAGGAAAACTCGAAACTTCTGTAACATGCATGAAAAGTAGGCTTCAGAAACGTTTATTCTCAAACAAGCAAATACAGTCTACTTTAAAAGTAGAGCAAAGTGAAAATGTGGTAAATTGCCAAGGTTTTTGGTAACCGAAAACTGACCTTTCGAGCAGAGCCCTTCATCGGAGTGAGATGTGATGAATCGATGCAATGCATGAGAAAATAAATTGATAATTAGTTAATTAACTAGAAACTTAAATTAAGTTTGAAAGAACTTGTGAAATTGTAACGAAGACCTCTCACAACTTTTCCGTAACTTTTTTCGTTTTAGAGATGGGTTACTGTAGACCTTCAAACCATAATTTCTTTTATATTTTTTTTATTCGCTGAAAGTGAAGCGTTTTATAAGGGCTTTCAGATTCTGGAAAAGAAATCATGTTGTTGGGTTTTTTTTCTAAACAAGGAAAAAGCGCATTATTTACTTTGTGTGTGAAGTGACAAGAGGTTTCTTTCACACGGCATTGTTCCCATTCAACCTCCTGTGAGATTGTGTTTTATCTGTAATAGTAAAAAATCGATAACTCTAAAAGTATTTGGCATTTTTACAAACCCAGACACACCTTTTTTGCTGTGATATTTATCTACCAAACTGCCAACTTCCAAAGCATTATAGTAGATAGTTGTTCGCTTTTTGCATTTTAAATTGGAATGGAAACTTTAATAAACAGAAGCGCTATTTTTTTGTTTGCGTTCATAAAATGACCAAATGTTTTGCCGCAGACTTGTAGCCAGTTATATCAGCTTTTGAATGTGTAGGTTTTGGTATATGTAATAAACGGACGGAGCGCTATAAAGTTTTCCCGGAAACGTAACTCGAAGGTCTACAGTAACCTTAAACAATTGTTGGATGAGGCTGAGCATGATATCAAGATTTGTCCAGGCCGAAGGTCAATGTCATCTGCTGAAGCCCCACCTAGTCCAAGGCTCTCTCTTCGCTGTTTTAATATTTCCTAGCGGATTTCAGTAAAACAGTCCCTGATTTTAAAAAAGTGGGGCTTGGTCACCAGGCCCCATCCTGCTCGTAAAAGAAAAGAATATATTTTCACAACGGCTGCAAAACCAGGTGAGTAATTTTGGTGTATAAAATACTGCCATCTTGAATATACTGAAATCTGCTAGGCGGTCTAGAGCACCTTGAACGGTGACGTCAGACTTAGGTACCGGTCTCATCAAATACGCGCGTGCTTTAGAACGACGGGAACTAGATAACAATAACCGAGGTCTGGATAATTCTTGATATCATGCGTAAGCCTACTCCAATAATTGTTCTATTATACATTCAAAACAGTTGTACGATATGCAAGAAAAGTCTGGCTGTAATTAAAAAGAGGTGTCTTTGTAGAGGCAAATCTACTGCAAGCCATTTCGCTATTTCGTAATTTTTGCGCGCTTTGATGTAGTGATGTCATCAGCGTCCAATAAATTACAGTATCCGACGGAAATGACGTCACAGCCGTCTGATAACTTACAATATTTGGAAGAAATGACGTAACAGCTGCCGAACATAATGAGATGGTCTCTGATGTCAAAACCCGGGCACATATTTTTCATGCATTACAAAAACACTTATACCCCCATGATTGCCCAACATGAAATGTTCAGTGTCACGAAGAATTTTTGGGGTCCACAGTTTCTAGTGATTTTTGTGATTTTGTTTTTTGGAGATGTAACTGATTTTCCTAAGACAATCTTGGACAAAACCTATTCAGATAACATCATCAACACTATCGCAATCGCAGATTTAATGTTTTTATGTTTAATTAGGAACTTTCCTTGTGTTCTTACTTCCCCCCTAAATTAATGTCATTCTAAACAGTAGGCAAAACAACTAGCTTAAATTTGAAATCAAGAAATCACCATTGAACGGGGCGAAAGGGAACCATGCATACATCTAGCGTAAAAAAGTGACGTGCCATTTTGTGGTGAAATTTCTCAAAGTTTTTTTCAAGATTGTTGCTCGTTTTGTCATATTCCAATGAATGTCATGGCATTACCGTTTCCAATGCAAGTAAGGGGTTGATGACGGTTTTGCCAACTTTTGGGTAACCAGAGCTAAGTGTTTCCTTTTTAAATCGAAATTCGAAGACGGCAAGGGGTTGACACTGACGGGGCCTCTGGCGAGGTAAGGCGTCTTCTTCGTCATAATCGTACACATAGATCTATAAAAATGTCAAAAGTAAGTAGTGTATGTATAAGAATATAATTTGTTAAATTTTGGAGTTTAAATACATACTGTAACGGTTGAAACTGGACTCCTCACATCGCGCCTCCTTTCCTGCGAGAATGGACGCGAGAGAAGAGTTTGCAATTTGTCACCATTAATTGCGCCCCAGCCAACCTGCGAAATTCGTGTAGTCCTATCGAAAGAATCAAATTAAATATGCAATACTTAATTCGTCACATATTAGGGAAGATCATGGCGTCTCAGAGAGCCTTTGTTAGTAAAGAATTGCTTCGTGAAAGCCTGAATAGTGTTTTGAAACCATTTAAAATTTAGTCTTTGTGACGATGGACAGTTTGTGTTCAGGAGTTTCGTATGGACCATGAAGTATTTGTTAACCGATCAACCGGATCTGGTAAATCAGATGATGAATAACGAATAAAGTATTGCATATACAATTTGATTCTTTTAAGGGACCAATCCGATAAACGACTACGCGAGTTTGGCAGTTTGGCTGGGACGAAATTAGTGGTGACAAATAACAGACTCCTCTCTCGCGTCCATTTGAAAAGCTGTTTGTGTTGATGTTCCTTTCAATTCACTGTTCTCTCTCGAGCCAAGATATATCAGTGCATAAGTCTTTTGCTGGCTTTATTATTAAAGTCTTTATTATCAATAGACACAACAGACGTGTGACTTTACAAGCGATAGTGAGTGCTAGATTTTGAAGACTAATTTACATGCATGCTAATTATTAAAATAATGTTAGTTAAAATCTATTTACAATATTTAAAACCTATCAAAATTACCCTAATGAATAAAGTTAAAGAGACATCTATTTAAAAATGTTCGTTTATATCATTCAGTTCTAACTTTCGGGAGGATGAACGCGTGTTCTCGTTCTCTAAGTACTCTCTGTCTCTTTGGGGGAAGTAATTCATATAAAACGTGTTCAGTGTAATTTATTATCTTCTTAAATAAGATGCTGTCTCTCTCTTCAATCAGGTCGGACATGTTAAATTTTCTTAACGTATATCCATATCGATGAGCTCGCCTGAAAAGCCTGTCAATGCGATCCAAGTATTTGTTTTGCAAGGCTGAACCCCATACTTCTATCCCATAGTAAAACAGTGACATAATAAGTGAGTCAAACAGTTTACTAAGATGATCTTTGGAGTAACCATAAAACCTACATGCTCTCAATATATACATATGGCTACTAGCTTTTGACAGCAGACTATCGACGTGAAAATCCCAGCAACAGAGGTCATCTTGGAAGGTAATACCAAGAAGTTTCAACCATTTTTTCCGATCAATACCTGTTATCGATGGTGGTAAAGGTTTGGATGTCCTGCCGTACACGAGCATTTCCCATGTATTGGACAAATTCAGTGACATCCTGTTATTCGTTGCCCAATTCTCGATGTTTCTGACTTCCTCTCACGCCGAATCGCAGCTTAACTTAACAGGTGCACTAATTGTCATGTCATCAGCAAACTTAACAAGTAAGTTGCTATATGGATCTTCTAATGTTATATCATTCACCATTAAAAAAACAGAAAAGGACCAAGGACCGTACCCTGCGGTACACCTCTGTTGATGTCAACGTATTCCGTTTCTATCTCGTCTACCACAACCCTTTGTCCTCGGTTCATCAAAAAACTAATAATCCAATTAATAATGTAAGGAAGGTATAATATTAGTTGACTTGAGTTTTTCACAGACAATGTCGTGGGGAACTGAATCGAATGCTTTACTAAAGGCGAAAGACATCACTCGAAGAAACACACATCTTTTCCGATCTTTATAGCAATTTTTCATGCTTTTTCAATGGTTTCTAGTCGTGTTTAATATTGTTTGGTTCATCCGCCACTGCAACATCTCTTCTTAGCTTTTCTTTTTCGGTCATTTGTAAACCAATTTTTTTGGCAAAGATTTTGTTTCGCTTGAGCCGCGAAAGTTGGCGATTTGATCGCAGAATTTCTTTCCCCTTCGCGTGTAATTTAGCGTGTAATTGGACTCCGCGCACGTCGAGATTAGCACTCTCACCCGGGCTCCGGGCCTTTGGCCCTCCGCCCGCGGGCTCGGGGATGAACATAACATCCAATAACGGATCGTTTTTAAAGCCATTCAAAACACTCGCATCACGTGTTTTAAATATTATTAAAGTGTTAAAGGGCCTATGTGACAAAATATTTCTTGATTTTAAATTAATCTATGCTATATAAAGATCTGAAAAACCGAAAGCATAGTTAATTTGAGTCTGTTTTCACGTAGTCATGCTTTGATTACCCAATTATTCCTGAAAAAATAGTATTAAATCCGTAAAAAGAGATTGGAAACGAATCTGTGGTTGTGACGTTATTACTGGGAACTTATTCGACCTAAAATCAACAACGCGCAATAAGACAGTAAGACTGAGTCTTGACGATAAGACTACTGAGTTTTTGTGTTAAAACAATTGTTTACGACTAAACCTTTTGAAAGAAGAGTAGGAGATTGACTTCCCAATGTCGTATACTCAGAGCATGCAAGCCTCTTGGCCATTTCCGAGAATCCAAGGCTCTTGGAAATTCCGATGAGATTCGCATGTCATTGGTTAGTACCGTCAATCACGTACCCATGGTGTTCACGTTGTTGACCTGTTTAATTGATTTTTCAATGTTCATAATAACTAATAATTATACGACAAATCCAAAATACAGTAAATACATGAATGAATTCTGACATTGTTGTTTCGCTGCCAAATAATAATATAATTCTTCCTATCAATCTTGGAAAATGCATTTACGCTCTCGTCAAATCGTCTGCGGTTGACGATTGAAACAAAAACAATTATCACATTCCTACATAATACCATATTGAGAGCTTTGTGAATCGTGTTAATTTGTATAGGTATAATAGCGTGGTTTTGAGTGAAATTTGGAAAAAACATGCACGCGTACGAGTGATTGTTTTCAGACTATCAAAATGGCACGAGTCCGAAGGATGAGAACATGTTTTTTTTTCAAATTGCAAGAAAAACCATGCTATTACTTATTAATAATAATATACATGAAAAAATGTCCAAGTAAACTGTACTTACATTACAGTGCCCTTTCGGCAGTGTCCACTCCTCGTATGTTTGGTTGTTTAAAAACGCTTTACTTCTACCTCTACTCGAGAAAGTTTACTAAAAGCACTAAAAATCTTCTAGTTTTCTTGTAGGTACTTTACTTGACAACAATAAAAAATAATTAGCTTCAAATTTTAACAAATTGTTCTCCTCCGTTTCAAATCTTGGCCGCCATATTTGTTTATTTTGTGCAAAAAGAGCCCGGCACGAGGTTGGAAAATGTCATCCGTCAAAAACCGTTGTAGGACTCT
The DNA here is from genome assembly GCA_035771165.1 of Paragorgia papillata. Lineage (NCBI taxonomy): Eukaryota > Metazoa > Cnidaria > Anthozoa > Scleralcyonacea > Coralliidae > Paragorgia > Paragorgia papillata. The sequence continues at coordinate 3,879,655 of JAWNZC010000072.1, forward strand.
TCAGTTGTATTGGCTCTTCAGTCTTCACTTTCTATTGTTTTTGATTCATGGCTTATTCGCTTCAAAAATTTGCACTGTATTTCCTTTTTTCTGCACTGTATTACTTTAAAACTGCACTGCTGTTAACCCGTCAAAATTGAGACATTTTTTCATGTATATTATTATATCGGTAAACAAGTATCATTTTCTGAATTATAACGAATTAACGATTGATGTCCGTTGAAACACGAGAAACTGTGAACCATAGGCTTGGGAACAAAACCCAATTTTGGGAACTTTTTTATCGGAGTTTCCTAGAGCCTTCGATTCCTGCTGGTGACAAAAAGAATCGCAGACTCTCGAGAGA